>CM044444.1:3059394-3085497 GCA_024363595.1 Xenopus borealis | reverse complement strand
ATGGATATCAGTGCAGAAGTCTACTGGAGCAACACTATTAACTGATGTGTTTAAAAAAAAACAAAACATGTTTTCCCATGACAGTTTCCCTTTAAATATGAGTATGCTTGTGATTGTGATACAATATATAGGTTAATAGATAGATGATATATAGAACAAGTATGTATTTATACTGTATGTGAGTGTGCTTGTTATTGTACATGTGGTGAAGAAACAACAAAGATTTAGGAATAATGGCATTGCAATTCTGGAGCCAGGAATTCTATATTTTGTCATATGAACAACTGTTCAGATGTTTTTTGTTTTAATTTCTTTCTGAGTATTGAACAACTTGGCAATCACATCCTTTTTCAACAAAAAAAAACTGTGCAATATGTAATTATGTCCTGCACCTTGTTTGTTGTTCTGCTGATGTTTTTGTTATTTTAGATCTCCATTTTAGAACTATATTCTATTCATAACTGGGCAGGAATCATACATTTAAAAAACCATGAAGCATGTTTGTGTATATCTTGCTCAATCCGCCCCCACCTTTTTTTAAATAATTTTTACAGGGATGATTTTTACATATTTGAGCCTGCCAGTGCATCTGCTGCCCCTTCCATGACATGAACAGCCTTGACTTTATTATGTAGGGGTATAATTGTGTTCTTCCAAGTTTAGATTCATAATAGTATTACAGCATCAATTAGTCAGGCTGCTGTTACTCCCACACTGTAATTAATTTAGTTGACATTATTTTCATTGATACATCGATGGAAGAAAAAATTATATTTGTATCTTAGGACCATTTCCTGTTTTCAGACAGTCTTTTATCAAATTAAGTATTAAAAAGTAGTAAAAATAGCATAATAAAATGCACCATGCATATGTTACTAAGTTAAATAAAGATTGCAAAAATAGCACACTTTTGCAATGTGTATAACTGGATGAAGCATCAAAATGAATTGCCAATTAGACAAGCACACTTTTAAATGGTGATAGGTAGGTATTGGGTCCATTTTTGGGATGTTTAGGGCCCTGTCAGTTGGGTCACCTTACCAATACATTTAACCATAGTTACATAGTATTAAATTAAATTGTTAAATTAGCATTACATTAAATTTAATTAAATTGGGTTGAAAAAAAGACATCAGCTTTAAACCCTTCAAATGAAACCCAGCATCCATACAAACAGACACTCACATTAACCCTTCTATACACTAACATAATAACATAAACTATATATACCCATATCTATATATATAGCTATAGATTTTAGTATCACAATAGACTTGGATATTCTGCTTGTCCAAGAAATCATCCAAGCCCCTTTTAAAAGCATTAACAGAATCAGCCATCACAACTAGTGATGGGCGAATCTCCCGAGAATTGGCAAAAAATTCACGAAAACATCAACTTTGGCGCGTTGCGTCGTTTCCGATGCGCGTCGCTTTCGGCGCGGCGCATCTCTTCCTGCGCGTCGCTTCAAATACGGAATTTTCACTAAGCGAAATTTCGCTGGCGATTCGTGAATCACGGGAATTCGCCCCTGGCGAATAAATTCGCCCATCACTAATCACAACATCATCCGGCAGTGCATTCCACAACCTTACTGCCCTTATTGGGAAGAACCAACTACACTGCTTCAAATTAAAGTTCTTTTCCTCTGGTGGGCTCTGGTGGACTCTGGTGTGGCGATCCTCTTTATGGGTAAAAAGCTCCCCTGATATTTGTCAAATGTACTTATAATGTTTAAACATGTCCCCTTTCAAACGTATTTTTTCCAGAGAAAATAACCCCAAAGGTTGCCATTGGTAAGAATTGTTACTAGTGGTGTTATTGTGAAATGCAATGTTCTGTGTTATTACAAAGGAAAAACAAATCAGGTAAAAATGGAGAACGTAAATTTTTTTTGGTACTGCCATATTTCAGAGTTCTCCAGTTAATAACTTTCAAATGTCTAACATATTATTGGCTTAAAGCTTTCTAAGAATATATAACAGGTTATTTTGCTGGACACACAACCACTGATCTCGACCCACAGTTAGCATACCAAGGAATAGGTAACAAACAGCTCTGTATAAATAAATATATATATATGTAATTTTTCTATTCAGTTATAAAAAATATCTGAGATAGAACTGCAGCCATATGGCCGTAAATCATGTGACTAATGCTCTGATCAACTTCAGTCACTCTTTACTGCTGTACTGCAAGTTGGAGTGATATCCCACCCCACCCTCACCCAGCAGTCGAAAAAAAGAACAATGGGAAGGTAACCAGATAGCAGCTCCCTAACAAAAGATAACAGCTGCCTGATAGATCTAAGAATTCAATAGTAAAAGCTAAGTCCCACTGATACAAATTCAGTTACCTTGAGTAAAAGAAATAACAGCCTGCCAGAAAGTAGTTCCAACCTAAAGTGCAGGCACAAGTCACATGACTGGGGGCAGCTGGGAAACTGACAATATGTCTAGCCCCATGTCAGATTTCAAAATTGAATATAAAAAAATCTGTTTGCTCTTTTCAGAAATGGATTTCAGTCTGCTGAAGTAGCATTATTAACTCATGCGTTTTGAAAGAAAACATGTTTTCCCATGACAGTATCCCTTTAAGGATAAGACCATGTTTGAAAGGAAGGTTTTCATAAAATAGAAGTAAAACTATACTTCCCTTGTAAATGTGGATTCATGTCACCAGAACTGCCCTTGCAGATAAATAATTCAAGCCCAGTCTAGTATGTATGCTACTAATCCTTTAAAGTTGTAAACTGTGCAGTGGTTTTTGTGCAGCTGAGGTTGTTTCTTTAAAAAAAAACACAAGGAGATTACCTCTCTAGCATATAGGGGTATTTTATCTATGCCTACTAAGAACAATTCTTCTAAACAGCTATATACACCTATATTTAATCATGCATTGCACACAGAGCTACTATAAATCTATGCCAGTATAAATATCCCCTTCCACAAAGGACATTTTAGATGGAGAATTCCTGTAGATTTGCTAGTAATACCATAAAACAATGCCAGCAAAATTATTAATTTGCATTAAGAATACTTAATTCTTGGCTCATCATAGCAATTGATCCAAGAATGAGCGTTGTGACGATCAACAACGTGCTTCCTTGCTTCTTTCTTTTTTTAAAGAGAACTTGTAGCTTGCAGGGATTTGATATCAAAGTTGTACATACTGTAATGTCATGTTAGCATGTCTTATTAGCAGGTTTTTATATTTTTTTCTTAATTATACCTAACTGCCAGCCAAGAGTGTAGTTCAGATGTTGGACTGTTGAGTTTCTGATGAGGTATCGATGTTGTTGAACAAGTCTAAAACGATTTTGCCTTTAGTTCACACAGGGGATGTGCCATACAAATCAATCACTGTTGTTCCTTCACAAGCCCAGAATATATAAGATGTAATCTGTAGCTGTACATTTTGGATGTTTTAATGGTTTTCAAACTTTAGTTTTCCAAAGTTTATCAATAAAAAAAAAAAAAAAAAGATAATTTAACTAATAAAATCAGCTACTAGAACCTGTCCATCTTCTATCGTAGTCCAAGGAAGGACATTCACACTAACATTAACATGTTACATTGCATTAAATAATCATTTTTATAAATCTGCTGTTGATTAAGAAAAAATTGTAATCATGATTTTGGTTTCCTCCTCTAATGTATTTTTTTACAGCCAGAAAGAAAGTTTTCCCTTTTCACAGATATTGCTACACTAGACCAAAGGTGTTTGATCGGACACTTTGAAGGTTCCCAAAAACATTGTAACATTAATGCTGAATCATCAGATTCATATCTGATAATTCAGCTCATAATATTAGTAGATGAACAATCTTTTGTACAGGCAATAGTCTTGGGAAAGATCACAATTGTAGCATGTATGGTCACCTTTATAAAAGTGACCATACATGTCACTTAGGTGACCATAAATATAATTAGGTTTGTACTGTAATCTTATTGTGGTACCTTCCCAAAGTAGTATTAGACTTAGATTCAGAAAGGCTGCAGTTTTATTTGCAGCAAATATCATATGGCTTTGGTTTAGTAACCAAACCAATATCTCTGCCCTAGATTCAGCACAACAATTGTAGGGATGTTTAGGGATTTCAGGGGTTACTAGACCCCAGGGAATCCATCAAAAATGTCATTAGGGTTGTACTGTAATCTAATTGTGGTAAATTCCCAACTTTCCATTAGCCTGAGATTCAGAAAGGCTGCAGTATTATTTGCAGCAAAAATCTTATGGCTTTGGTTTAGTAACCAATATATCTGCCTAGATTCAGCAAAATGATTATAAGCTCTATGGGACAGAAGTTCATTGAACCGGAATAACTGAATTTGTGTAAGAATTTGTATTATATCTGTACTGATCTTTATCTTTTAATTATCTTTTTATAGGCAGAGCAAGACAACGGGCACCCTCTTCCAGCGTTTGCAAACCTTCACATAGACATATTGGATGAGAATAATCAGGCCCCATATTTTACATTTTCTACATATCAAGGCTACATATTAGAGTCTTCACCAGTTGGAACAACTATCTCAGATAGCCAAAATTTAACTGCACCCTTAAAATTTGTAGCTCTTGACAATGATATTGAGGAGGTAAGTTTAGTTTTATGTCCCATCTTGTGCAATTTATCACCTGATTCTAACCATCATTATTTCTCAAGACTTCTGCCTTCCCAGCCTGTAGATATGCACAACCTTTTTGCGGGGGTCGGCATCCAATTCGCCATCAAAAATATTTTTTTATTCGCTGTCAAAGAATTTTAAAAATATTTCTAATTATTCAGGGATCTGGAAACTAAAGTAGAGCCCAATATGTAATTTTTAATAACTTGATAAAATCGGGTTTTTTTTTTAACAAGGAAAAGCATATAATAAAACTAAAAATGGTGTATATTTTTTAACAAATAAATTAAAAAAGTAAAAAAAAAATATTTTTGTAATTTTTTGGTCATTTTTTGTCCAAACTCAGTGGATATTTTAGTAGTTTTTTGGTAATTTTTTTCCTCCAAAATCCCCGCATTGCTGGTGGTGTTTCTCTAATTTTTCACCAATGAGTTTCTCTGGAAATTCGTAAAAAAATTAGGCAAAGCAAAATGCCACAGATTCACCCATCACTGGTTGCCAGACCCAACTTCATCAATAGTGTCAAGCAGTCAGTGCAAGCCAAAGCCAGCCAATAGCTTGTGTCCCAATTTACTTTTCCAGTAAACACCATTAGGAGTCTATAAACATGAAGGGTGTTGCATGCATATTCAGTGTCTTTCTCATTTTCTAAGAAAGTTCCGATGTGACTTTAGCTAAATGTCAAAAACAAGCAAGATTTTAGCCAATAGTTAATTCAATATACTAGTGACATTATTATATTTTACATTATTTTTGTTGTATTTAAAATGTTTGTGGTATATTTTATTTTCTTTAAGTTTTTTCTCTTATTTTAATTCTTACAATCCATTTTTTTGCTTGTAGATAATGCTGGGCGCAATTCCCGTATGTATAAAGTGTGCTTTGTTTGAGCTATCCATAAGAATGCATGGTGTGCAGGGTTTCATTTGCTCTTGCATGTTTCTTTCTATTGAAGCAAGATGACTACTTTTTGTCCTTTATTATTGCAGTATGTAACAAATTGAAACTGATCTAATCTCTCACATTACATTAAATTCTTGAAAAAAATCTTTGTGGATAATCTGAAGTATGTATGCAGTATTTAATGTCATATTTCAAGCAAATTGATTATCCATATGCATAATTATTATTGCTGTTTGAATTAAGCATTTGTAAGAAGATAAATATAAGAGCAAATAGTTAATGTGATCTACTATGTAAGGTCTGACCTTGTAACATTACCACTCTGCATATCAACTTAGTTTTCTGGAGATTATTCACAGCAGTTATTTCTCCAGTGAGAAGCCACCACTGTAAAGAGGACCAAGTCATTATACAAGGTCTAAAATGCCTTCCTGTTGGATTCAATCAGAAAATAGAAAAAAGAGAGAATTAAACTGGTGGATTAATTCCCTTTCATTAACCTTTAAAAATGCTTACTTATTTATCATTTGAATACCCGTTGGTCTGCATTCTCATTTAATATTAGAATTCAGTGTCTGTTAGCATTCTGTTTGAAAGTACAGAGGAGGTCTTGCTTTGTTCATTATTAAAGGACCATGGGTAGCATTACTAAATGGTGCCCATGAATACTGAGCAATGGTATAAAACAAGTTGTTTGGAGATGTTAACAGAATATGAACACAATGGGGCTCATTTAAGACTGAACAAGCAATTTGCACAGCGCAAGAAAAGTTTTCTTTACTTTGCACACTACCTTTGATTTCCTTGAATCTCTGCAGATATTTGCACTCGATTTTGGAAAACTGAAAGCTGTGGGGTTTCCCGGGAATATAGTGCTGCATGTGCATCTGGCATCTCTGTACTTATGAGAGGCAGTAGGGCGTATCCCCTATCTGTTCCCTAACTTGTGTGTCATTCAGATTTGCATGTTAGGGAACTGCATTGGATGAAAGCTGCAGTGGGGTGCTGTACTTACCATATACACTGTAGCAAGTGGTAAGGACAAGGCTGGTCTGTACACCAATGGGGGGCATCTTTGCATCTTCACTGTATTTTTTAATCCAGTTCAAAGCACAGCCAATTTCTGTATGGAAGTGCTATGTGCTCTTACACTTCTGCTTGGGGAAACTGTAAATGAGCAGTAATATGTATAAAGACTATTGGAGCAGAACACAGGTGACACCCTGTACTGAATCGATTTATAGCACAATGCACCTGCTGGCATTCCCTCACTTGAATATGTCAATGATGCATAAATTAGAGGAATGGATAAGGTATCCCTAAGTGCCTTCCCCAACATGCCTTCATGAATACAGTATTAACAAATGCAGACAGCACTGTATTCATTGATGAGATGCAGTGTGCTGTGCTCCATTCTGGAGCAGATTGGCCAGAACCTCTGGGAGCTTGCATGCAGCAGCAGTAATACAACTATAAAAAAAACCATAGCAGTTTGCGCCTGGTTTTATGTTATGGCCATTACAAAGGAGAACATTTGTTGTGCATAAAGTTTACAGAAAGCATGACTTCTTTTGTATGAAATATTTAGAAACATTATTGGAGAGTTCATATCTGGGCAATGGGGCATGGTTACGAAAAAGAGATAAGAGAGATAAGATGAGCCCTTCACATTGCATTTTGTTTAAAACCAATATTCAAGTAACATAACTTGAAAAACTAAGCAGATGAAACACTGTGAACAGTTTATCCACTTTTTTATAGAGAGGTGTGGACCTCACAAGGTAGTGCCTTTGTAGTATATTAGGATTCATTCATTTATTATTATTAATACAACAGGCAAAAATAGCTTTGGCTTTAATTCATTTAAACTGGGATATGGGGAGCTATACCTGAGATACTATTGATCTTTCAAGCTGGTAGCTTCAATTTGGCACTAGGTAAATGTCAGTGTGAGCTACAGCCCAGTACAATCATTTTATTGCAGAAGTTTCTGTTTTATTAATTAATATGAACTCTTATACCACATAAGCTTTTAATATATATTATTAAATACTCACTACCCTCAGTAAAAGCTGTTCCTACTATGGTGCTGCTAACTATAGTGAGCTACAGTGTAGGTTTAAAAATCAAGTTCAAACTTTTAAACAAAACCTTCCTAACTGCTAGTTGACCCAGAGGAAGACTAAACACCCAATTTGAAACCTCTCCAATTTACTTCAGATGTGGTAAAAAATCCTTCCTGACTCCAAGCTCTCACTGTAAAAAAACACTTCTGAATATTTTTACAGAGCCTCCTTTCTTCTAATTAGAACTGTTGACCTTGTGTCAGCTGGACAGACCTACCGGTACATAAAGAATTAGAGAGATTGTTAAATGATTATATAAACACTTTATACTGTATATTTATACATAGTTATCATATTGCCTCTAAAGTGCCTCTTCTCTAGGGTGAACAATCCAAACTTTGCCAGTCTTTCTTCATAGCTAAGATTACCCATACATTTTACCAGCTTAGTTGACCACAAAGAGTCATATGGAGTAGAAATATCTAGTTATTTTTTAGATGACAATAAACTTTGCTTCATACTATTTTACCTCACTGTAAATGGACAAATCAAGGTCAATACAATGTAATTAATAGGTAATTAGTCACTGGTGCAGGAATTCATTTAGGTTGACTTTGGACCTGTTTGTGTGAGGTTACTAATTCACATGGTTTACATGGTTTCCCATTTATTTACAGAAGCTGTTTAAGATCAAATAATTCAGAGATTTGAAGGAAATAATAGTTTTTAGTTAATATGCAATGTAAGGGTTAACTGCAGCCAAGTTAAAGTAAATAAACATAAACATGACAAATAACCATGCTTAGTAGACATGAATATGTAGGTAGAACTGTACAGTGTCTCAACATACCTGCCTCATTCAGTTGTCTGTAGTACTGATGTGGTTAAAGGAGAAGGAATGGCTGGAGACACTTGAGGGTGCCAATTGTTAGGTACATCCAAGTGATTGTAGCGATTTACAAAAAACCCAGGGCTGGTGCTTCTATCAGGAGAAATCTGCATTGGCCCTGGGTTATAGGAATGAGAGACAGCAACTTCCGTCTTCGTGCAGCTACGAATGAGCATTAGAACGAAAAGCCAAACTTTAACTTTAAAGTTGGCTTTTTTGTCCTGGGAAATGCACAGCTGCTCAAAGACAGAAGTAGCAGTCTCCATGGTGCTCACTCCTATAACCCTGGGCCGGTGCAGATTTCTCCTGATAGAAGCACCAGGCCTGGGTTTCTGGTAAGTCGCTGCAATCACTTGAGGGTGCATACTATTTGGCACCCCCAAGTGTCTGCAGCCTTTCCATCTCCTTTAAATATGTACAAGTACAGTATGTAATAGCATCCAGAAAGTTTGCTTTATTTCTAGTAAGTTATGGCAGTAAATTAGTATGTGGCATTTACTTGTCGTACTTGTCTGTAAGGAAACGTATGCCAAAAAAAGTATGCCTTTTGCAGCCTAGCACCCTGAAAAAATGAAAAAACACCAGTGTTTTACTCCACTCAAAAACTATTATGTAAGTAACTGAAGACTGTGGATGTTCTTTGCACTCCAATGCACTTCCAGGACAGAGCAGGTGAAGGCAAGTTGGCGATAGAGGTAACGTTCAGAAAAATTCACACCTTAGTGAATTACAGAGTTACATCCATTTGTTAGAGCGAAAATAAATGCCTGGTGTTAGAGTGAGAATCAACGCTAGTGTCTATCTCCTTCGCTAGCGAAGTGAAGCCTGCGCCCATTAATAAATCTGCAAGGTGACTGGAAACGGTAATGCATTTAAATGTAATTGTAAAGGTAATGTTAATTTTGTCTTCTCTTTTCGCAGACGAAAGATCCCCAGCTATATCTCTATTTAAATGCATTTCAATCAGTTTTCTCTGTTACACCAACTGGAATAACTCGTTACCTTACTTTACGTCAACCAGTTGACAGGGAGACCCAACAACTTTATCAATTCTCGGTGAGCAATTTCTTTCACTATTCTTTCTTTAAATATTCTATGAATAAGCATGCTTGTTAGGTCAAGGACCATGGTATTTGGTGTACTTATTGTAACACAAATGCTGATAAACACAACAGAATATTCTCTAACATGGCATTTCCTTTACTAAAATATATTTATATGTGTATTAAAGTGAAGTGTGAAAAATCTTTATTGTTTTAATGCCAATAGAAGGGATTAGTCACATGCAAGTGTCCCTATGATCAATTCATCATTAAACGGTTTAAAAAACGTAATCCCTATTAGTGACTTTACTAATCGCTCATCTTTTTAATACATTATGGGGTAGATTAGTCAAGGGACAAAGTGAAAATTAAAACATTTTGGGTACTTCAACTATCGAATAGGCCAAAATTCGATTTGAATTGATTTGGATTTTAAAATTTGACCGTTCGAAAATCAAAGTACTGTCTCTGCCAAACCAACCCATAGAAACTATTGCTCTGCAATATTTTTCCTTTCTTCATTATTAAGTTATTAAACAATATTTTATCATTACTTATTCTCTTTTCAGTCATTTGAATATTTGTTAAAAAAAGAATATAACTACTGTATAAAAGCTGTTTGTCTTGTACTCAGGAATTCAGGTGTTGACTTGTTAGTAATAACCAAGTCATCAAGTTAGGGTGAATATTTCCCTGCGAAGGCTCCCACACACTATATCATTAAAATAAAAAGTTGCATCTCAGCAGCCGAAGGCTAGTGAAGTTGGCTAGCATTAATTTGACAGTGCAAGCATTTCATAGTTTCACTAGCGTTCATTTCTGCCAAAACTTCGCTAGTATAGATGTCATGCACCCTAAAACAAATGTGGCATGTCCCTCAAATTGTTAGAAAAACATGTTAACACAAACATTTTTAATAGTTGGAAATTTTGAAGGCAATCCCGCTTTAAAATATGAAAAAAACTGAATTTTTTAGAACTCTTATGACAAGTGATGGGCAAATTTATTCACCTGGGGCAAATTCACTGCAAATTCCTGCGATTCATCGCTGGCATAGAAATTCGCAAAATGCCAGAAATTTGCCAGCGTCTGATTTTGGACGTGGGTGTCCATTTTTGTATGCTGCTGTCTGTTTTTTCGACACCAGCAATGTGCACCGGCGTTCAAAAACGGACGCCCGCATCTAAAACGAGACTCTGTTTCACTAATTTTTTCGCTGTTTCGCAAATTTCCTGAGAAATTCGCAAAAACTTCTGTGAAGCGAAACACTTCAGATTTTCCCATCATTTATGACCTTTCGGCAGACACGATATATTGTCACTGACATAAGATTGAGGAAGAAGTAACTTCATCCTATCAGTTCGCCGGGTCGAAGGTGGCGAAGGAAAGTTTGGTAACATTCTGTAAAATTTGCACTTTATATACACTGATAAAAAAATATACAAAGGACTTATTTCTATTAAAGAATGAGAACAAAATATGGTTAGTGCACAAAAGGATATCATTAAATTATAAACTCCGTTCTGTACATTTCGACAATCAGTTTGTCTCACAAATATATAACCTCCATGTAACAGACGCACTTACAGTATATGTAAAGTTACTTACAGAATGAATTATGTTAAAAAAAATGAACATAGATAAATCGATATTTGTGACAGAAAGCAAGATTTTATAGTACAGGATTCGTTCTTTCAACAAAATGAAAGTTTAGTTTCACAAAACAGATAAAATAACAATTCTGTGTAGCAATACTGTCAGTCACTTTACTGAACCAATAAGAAGAAAGCTTATTTCCATATAACAAACAAGTTGCCAGCTCTGCTCCACATGGCTGCATCATCCCAAAGGGCATAAGATACAATTTGACATGCTATAGAGAGCCCCCTTTAATGTCCCCTCTGTTGCATTGTAATAAACATTAACTTACATTTCTTAAAAGGGCTGCTGTTAAACACTACAGGTTCCTAATTGGAAGTTCTTATATATGGTTGATAAATACAATGCTGTACTGATAATGATTTTAGAGAAAGAAAAGTATTCAAAACATAAATATAATAATTTTTAGGCTATTCTTATTGTAGTGACCTGCTTGTGTGGACATTTTGGTTAAGGGCATTCCTGCTGTTTTGAAATTGTCTTATCTCTTATGGTCTAAGCTGAGAGGAAACATGAAGCAGCCAAATGTATTGTGCTTGTCTGACTGCTTTATCTGAACTAACACAGCAGAATAATTGAATCCACTGTTAGCCAGTTTGGCTTATTGTCTTGCAGCCTAACTCTAAAATCCCTACTATGATGTCTGACAAACTCTCAGTCAGTTATACATTTTGTATATGATTGTTAGGCTCTAGTGTCTCCTCCTAGCGCTAATCTTGCACCAGCTAACATTTAATAGTGATGGGCGAATTCGCAGCGAATTCCCGCGATTCGCCGCTGGCAAATAAATTCGCTTAAAAAAACGAGTCACGCATAATTTTTGACGCGACGAAAATGACACGATGCACGTCGAAAACCACACAACACGTCGAAGTTGATGCGCCGCGCGTCAAAAATGTGCCGCAACTCGTTTCGCTAATTTTTTCGCCAATTAGCAAATTTTTCAGCGAAGCGAAACTGGGTAGATTCGCCCATCACTACTCTCGAAATGTGAGTAGCTATAGTTTAACTACTACTTAATAGGTTTAGCCAAAATGTTGGACTGATCACATACCTGCCAACTGTCCCATTTTCAGCTGGACAGCCCCACTTGACAGCTAAACCCCCAGTCACATGTTTGTACTGGAAAGTCCCGTATTTCTGTCTACTGAACAGAAAAAGAAACAAAGCCAGAAAAAGATGCCAGGTGCAACTAAGATACTTTGTAACAATTTTGAGATAAGCAAATCTCTCTTGGGAAAAGTTAGACTTACAGCTTAAAGGACAATTCACCTTCATATAACCTAACAAATTTTGTAAAACGAACATGGTAATTAGGGGCGTGGCCACAAAAATGGTCATGGTAAAAAATTTGCCATGCTACACACGCATTTTTTTGTCCCTCTTTTTCTTTCCAAAATGTTTGCAAACATTCTGTATAGTATGATGAATGGGTTTTATGAATAATCTTGTAGATAGTTGTAATTCAACTACTACATAATAGTTTTAGCCACAGATGTGGGGCTGATTATGTGCAGTCACTCCTGAGTACTGTGTGCAAATTGGTCATTTAGCCAGGGGCAATTTTAGGGGATCATATTTATTCACTCTATGGAAAATACTGTTTTTCTTATTATATTATTGTATGATATGCACATGGATTGCCACTGTTGAAGGAGCTGCGCAGTTCAAATATGGCAGTATTAATTATACGATGTCCCAATCACCAAATGTACAATACATTTAAAAAGATTCTACTCCAAAGATATTCAGTTCAAATGTTAAAAAATCAATATTTATTAATTACATAGCTAAAAAAGTAGGCATACAGACCCATTGATGCTTCACCTTACGCATTTTGTACCCCCTGGTACCCTTTTGTTATAAATGAATATAAAGCACTGTGCAGCTTGCTGCTGTTATATAAATAAATTATGATCCCCTAAAATTGCCCCTGCATAAATGACCCAGTTTGTTTGCACACAGTACTCAGGAGTGGCTGCTCATAATACCTACACATATTACTATAAGGAATGTGTGTGCACATGATCACTCCCGCATCTGTGGCTAAACCTACAGTATTATGTAATAGTTAGTGATGGGCGAATCTCCCGCGATTCGCTTCGATTTCTAGAGAAATTCGCGAATCGGCGAAAAATTTGTGAAACAAGTCGTGGGACGATTTTGGCGCGCGTCGCGTCAACTTTGTCGCGCGTTGCGTCAACTTTGACGCATCGCGTCGTTTTCGTCGCGTCAAAAATGACGCGCGACTGACGCGCGACTCGTTTTTCGGCGAAATTTCGCAAGCGAAATTTCCCTGGTGATTCGCGTATTTATTCGCCAGCGGCGAATCGCGGGAATTCGACCTAGGCGAATAAATTCGCCCATCACTATCAATGAATATATTTGTGGGGAAATGCATGAAGGGCTCTCTCAAGATCCACCTGTGCCTTCCACTTCCTCTGGCCTTCCAGATCAACAGTATTTGATGCTAAGGATCAAAAGTTCAGTCTCCCAAATTCTTAAAGAGACAGTGCTCTCTACCTCAGATTTATCTCTGCTAAATAAAGATTCTTCTGTGCAGGAGATCTCCTCTAGTGATAACTTTTCTAATGAGGAAGGGCTGATGAAGAGATATCAGTTTTTGATCAAAAGCATTTGAATTCACTCATTAGGGCTATCAGAGGTACTATCAGACTTGGACAAGCCCTCAACTTCCCTCCTTTTTTCTAAGAAAAAAAGGACAGCCTTTCCAGTTCACAAGGAATACATGATCTGATCCATGTTGAATGGGCTATGATTTCAAAGAGAGTTCATTATACAAGTTGATCCAGGGACTAGTCTGATTGCCTTTTTGGAGTCAGGAAGGAATTTTTCCCCCCTCTGAGGCAAATTGGAGAGGCTTAGGATGGGGTTTTTTGCCCTCCTCTGGATCAACTAGCAGTTAGGCAGTTAAAAGTTAAAAAAAAAAAAAAAAAAGGTTGAACTTTTGATGGACGCGAGTCTTTTTTCAGCCTAACTTACTATGTTACTATGAGTTCCAGTTGAGAAAAGGATTGAGATACTACTGTATATCCTTTACAGATGAAATCCAGGATATTTGTAGTATGACTCCTTCTGTGGATGCTCCTGTAGCGAGATTGTCAAGGAAGACTGCGTTACCTGTAGATGATATCTCTGCCCTAAAACACCCTATGGACCGACGTAGGAAGTCTGAATTAAAAAAAGTGTTACATGTCAGTGGCTGCAGCCTACAAGCCGTCAGTGGCCTTGGTGTCAGTGACTAAAGCTCTCTCTTTTTGGTCTGAGAATCTGGAGCAGGCTGTAAGATATTTGGTTCCCAGAGAAAAGATCTAAGAAGGTATTGAGGACTTTAGATTAGCATCTAACTTCTGTTTTCAGGCCTCTTTAGATTTGGTGCAGTTATCAGCATGTGATATGGCCTTTGGAGTTGCAGCCCATAGAGCCCTTTGGGTGAGATTCTGGCTTGCTGACACAGCTTCTAAGAACTCACTTTGTAAGATGCCTTATGAATAGTGATGGGCGAATCTCCCGAGATTCGCTTTGCCGAAGAATTGGTGAAAAATTTGCGAAACGAGTCGCGGGACGCCTTTGACGCGCGACGCGTCAACTTTGGCGCGTTTCGTCGTTTTCGTCGCGTCGCGTCAAAAACAACGCACGACTCATTTTTTTTAGCGAATTTTTGCTACGTGAAATTTCACTGGTGATTCACGAATTTATTAGCCGCGAATTCGCCCCTGGCGAATAAATTCGCCCATCACTACTTATGAAGGGAAGAGATTATTCAGAAAGGTCCTAGATGACATCATCTCTAAGTCCTGAGTACATTTATTACAGCATGGCAGGTAGGTGTGGCTGCTTCATGTTTCCTCTCAGCTTAGACAGGAAGAGGGAAACAGGAACAGGAATAGGAAGATAATGGCAAAACAGCCGGAATGCCCTTAACCAAAATGTCCACACAAGAAGGTTCCTACAATAAGAATAGCCATATCACCTAAAAGTATCATATTTATGTTTTGCATACTTTTCTTTCTCTAGAATCATTATCAGTGCAGCATTATATGTATATTGTAAGAACTTCCAATTAGGAACCTGTAGTGTTTAACAGCAGCCCTTTTAGGAAATGTTTGTTCATGTTTATTACCGAATTTTTGAAATTCGAAATGGCGAAAAATTCACAAAATCCGCTGCGTCTCGTTTGGACGCAGGCGTCCGTTTTTCTGCTCTCTATAGCAGGTCAGATAGTATCCTATGCCCTTAAGTATGATACAGCCTTGTGGTGCAGAGCTGGCAACTTTTCATCTTGTGCATTATATGGCAATAAGCTTTGTTCTTATTGGTTCAGTAAAGTGACTGACTTCATTTTGTTGAAAGAATAAATACTGTACTATAAAATCTTGCTTTCAGTCACAAATATCTATTTTGTCAATCAAATCTAGCTTGCCATGCACTATCTATTTACTCTATTACTGTATATATTCTCTCCAAGTTTTTTTTTTTCATTCTGTAAGTAACTTTGCACATACGTGTGTCTGTTACATGGAGTTTATATATTTGTGAGACAAATTGATTGTTAAAATGTACAGAATGGAGTTTGTGATATAATGACATCCTTTTTTGCACTAACCATATTTTGTTCTTGTTCTTAAATAGAAATGTTGTTTGTATATTTTTGTATCTGTGTATATGGTCACAAATACTTATTTACCATGAGAGACATTCATTCTGTATATTAGGGATAGTTTTGTAGACAGAATGCATTTTGGACAAAATGCACCCCATAGAGTAATGATCGTTCACCTGAGCGAAAATTCCTCTGTCGATATGAGGCGACACAATGCTACCGATGGTCTCTTAGTAAATTGCCCTTCAAATCTGCTATAAGTAAATTGTTTTTATCATGATTGAAACTTTTTTTCCTCCATCTATAGCATAGAAATTGGAAAAACTGGATCACAAAGAAAAAATCAAGATGAAAGATGCTGTGTTGTAATAATTTTTACAAAGTTAGCTTTAAATAAAAAACAAAAAACTCACACTGACTTCTGTAGAAGTTTTAGTTGTGGATTTTCTGTTTTAATTAGAATTTTCTAGATTTTTTTCCCCTTGAGAAATCATTAGAAATTCCAGTGATTTTCTCAAAGATTCCCAAATCAATTGCCTTTTATTATAGATTAATTGAGAAACCATGGTCTGGATTGAGGTAATGTAAACAAATCCATTTTGATATGTGCATTAATTAATGTGATCTACAAAATAAGAAAACTAAACCAAGGTTTTCAGCAGTGAAACATCTCACACAGTGGTAAAATTATGATTTCAACACAATTTCATCATTCATGGAACAAATCTGCTATTGGAGATAGATTTATTGGCACTAAATGTTAATAAGAATAGAAAAGTGGAGAATGATGTGAAAAGATGCTTCTGGAAAAGTATTTAAGACTGACAAATTCAGGGCAACTACACCCTGTGGGTAATACTGGGAATTTGCTTCAAATTTCTATTTTCAATATGAAACAATTCAGTTGTCTGAGAGATTATTTTAGCTTTATGAGTTTGATGTTTATACCTAATATGATTTGTGCTCAAACACTGCAAATGATGGTTTGATTGCATAGTATACAGTACAAACCATATTTAATAGGGGTTGAGTATATATTCAGTGATGGGCGAATCTCACCCGTTTTGGTTCGCCGAAAAATTAGCGAATTTCCAGCGAAATTCGCGAATTGGTGAAAAAAAATCGCGAAACGAGTCATGCGTCGTTTTTGACGCGCGTCGCGTCATCTTCGGCACGTATCGCGTCGTTTTCAACGTGTCACGTCAAAAACTATGCGCAACTCGTTTTTTTGGGGTGAATTTTTGCTGGCGTTTCGTGAATTTATTCGCCAGCGGCGAATCGAGGGAATTTGCCGCGAATTCGCCCCTGGCGAATAAATTCGCCCATCACTATATATATTTAGTCAGAGTTTTATACTGTTTATTATGATTTCCAAATGATTTCCATGCTTCCTTCAGGTATTATTGAGAATCTGATTAGAAACATGTATATACATACCTATTATATAAAATGATCACACTTTGGGGCAGTTTTACTAAAGGGTGAAGTGGCTAACACTGGCAACAGTGCTCTACCATTACTGCTTTCAGGCACTAACAGGCACTGGCACCAATTCACTAGCCAAAGAGATACTAGCGGTCATTAGCACTGTATCACTAGGCAACTTTTCACTCTGGAAAATGGACATTACTCACTAAAATGCAGATTTTACTGAATGTTACCACTTTTGCCAGACTTGAGTTTGCAGCTCAGATTAGGTGAAGTGTAATGGAGTACATAGATCTTCCTCAATCTTCTGTCACTTACATCATATTCTGCATCAAAGTTCAAAAACATTCTGGCAACTTTACCTTTTTTCAGGGTGATAGGCTGCAAAAGTCCTTGCAAATTTACGCTAGGCAGAAATGAACGCTTGTGCATCTTCACGTTGAATTGCTTGCATTGCCAAAGTAACACTAGCGAAAATTCGCCAGCGTCCAGTGCTGGCATTTTAGTAAATCAGCATTATTTCAGCGAATTATCACCTGGCGAAGTGTTGTGCTTGGTGCGAAGCAGACGCTGGTGAATTTTCACCAGTGTAAATCTGATTTTTTGTTTGAACATGTGCAGATGAAGCAGATTTTTTTACATAATGGGTGCCAGAAAGCAAGCAAAATCTGCTGCACCTGTATTTGTCTTTTTGTCTGTTCATGAAAAGAGAAAAACATTAAATTTAATATGCATGTGTACAGGGGTGCTGTGCCTCAGGCACTTCTCTGCACTAGCTTCATGGACCCACCAAAAATGTGAGGGGGGGCAATCAGCAGAAAGCTACCTCAGGCAAAGGAGCCAGGATCACCCCTGTATGTGTCTCACAAAGATGTTGGGCTGGCCAGTGGTCAGGCAGGCTCAGCCCAGAGCAATGCTTGTTTAGTAGGCCGTGATTACCTCTGTCCATGGCCCCACCTCACCTGTGACAATTTCATCTCCATCTATTAACCATTGCTTTATATACAGTACTTGTTCCATCCCCTCTGGTGAAATCAGTGAAGCAAGGGCTGGCTGTAAAATAAAGATGAAACACCATAACAGACTGGTTACAGATTTTAAGAGGGTTAGTTATATTTAGTTACATAGTTAAGTTGGGTTGAAAAAAGACCATCACGTTAAACCCCTCCAAATGATAACCGGTGCACATACACCAACATATTGGCTATCCTGGCTATATGGCACATGATAAGTAATGGATAACAGATAACATTATGTTCTACAGAGCTTATCTGCTTTCTGCTGTGTAACTTGAGCCTTTTCTCCTTTGAATGGCTGCCCCCATTGCAACACAGCAGCTTATTTATATAAACAATAGCAGTGCTTCTGAAGCAAACACTGCGGTTTTACCAGTGCAGTGCAACACTGTATTATAATTTCATTACTTTAAAACAATTTCATTTTTTGATGGTACTGGTCCTTTAAAGACATTAACAGAAACAGCCATCAAAACATCATCTGGATGTGCATTCTCCAACCTCACTGTACTGTGAAGAACCACCTACTGTATGCTGCTTCAAATGAAAGTTATTTCCTCTGCTATCTTTTTATAATGTACTTATAAAAGTTAAACATGTTTCTTGCTAGTCAGAGTTGGGTGTTGAACAACTTTCTGTCAACCTACAGGTATGAATTGCTAAAAAAACACTTTTTTGCAGAGCTAATTAAATATTTTCAGTATTGCTCCAGAGAATAGATATAAGTAAAGGACTATGAAATATTATGTAGCAGTAGGTAGACAGGATTTGTATTATTATTTTATATTTTCTTAGCTTATATTGGGCCAACAGCATATTACAGAGATAATACATACAACTGCCTTCATGTTTTTTGAACATGTGGGAGGAAAACCAAGAGGAAACCCATGCATAAGTGGGGAAAATATGCAAAATGTTAGCCATGTGTATCCTTGCCCTTTGCCTGGGATTGAACTACAAATTTTTAAAATGGTTTTGACTGGGCAGAGGATTCAATCCTATAGCAGCATATTTCTTCAACTAACACTTGTAGTATACATTATCAATTGTTTAATCTTTCTCTGAACTGAAGATAAACCATTGAGCAGTGTTGGATATTTGTAATCTTACAGCGACACTTTATATGTATTTAAGCTTCACTTCAGGAAGGTCCTGAAGACGGCCCGAGTGATGATGCCAAAACGTTGAAATAAACACAATTTTTTTTTCACTATTCAAGTCCCAGGAGTGCGTTTTTTTGTGGTCTATATACATATATACATATATATATACATACTGTATCTTTAGAACTTTTGCTAATGTTAAATTAGCATGGTGAACACATGTGTTAACCCATTAGCTGTTGAAAAATGTACTATTCCAGTTAACATAGCTTACAATAACTTAACATTACCCCCCTTAAATCTAAACCCAGTCTCAAGCCCATGTCTAACCTTCAACCCTAATTCAGTGCCTCCTGTCCCTTTCTGTCTCTAATCCTAGCTCCAGGACTATCCATTACTAACTAACGTAAACCTTCATCCACTACCCCCTTTTCACTAACCAATAGAGCAGCTCCATCATTCCATAAGCTGCAAAAGGACATCTCCCTTATTCCCTATCTTGGGCAGAAGGTGGTACACTGCCTGGTCCATTGCTGGCATCGTGAAGGTGCTTCTGTGCTTTCTTTCCCCACTTAAGCCCCAAGCCCTTTCCCTTACTACCCTTATCTTATTTCTATTTGTCCTTCAGTAATGCAGACCAACAAACATTGGCCATTATGAATCTTTACACTCTTTTACTTTATTGGTCGAACATAGCCAGCATCCAAAATTTGCACAACATGGTAAATTCCACCAGATATTTTTGTATTGTAATTCAATCACTTTTCTCTGTGTATTTTTGGCATTTACTTTTTAAAGTTAATCTAAAGTACAACAAATATTTTTAGCTGTGTATTGCAAATTATATTTCTTGTTTCTCTAACATGTCCTGGTTTGTCTCAAGTTATATTTCATAATTTGCAATGATTCTCATGAGGTTGAGTCTCTTACCTGACACAATCCCTTAATGAGCTTTCAGCATCTCATTCCTGTGACCTCTGATTATATGGATATGCTAAGAAATCATATAAAAACAATTATTCCACTATATTATTGGGTATTTCTTTTCTGATTAATATGTATTCGCTGATATATGTTGATAATAGCAACAGCATGTTTTTTACTGAGTAAAGAGAGGGAAAAACTCATTTGCAACTGACCTGAAGGAACTCAGACTTTTTTTTACATACATTTGTAAAAATTGATACAATGCAATGTAATCTAATTTTCATTTTATCATGACTTATTCTAGATTCTATTATGTATGTTACTTTTGACACTGAACATTTTCTACTCCATCGGCAATAAGACTATTTGCCAATTACCAAGACCCAAGAAAGTAGTACAAGAACATGCCATTTAGTCCTTGTTTGGACATCACTTTTTTCCCAGGGTCTGGATGCCTTTCCATATAAAAAATCCAGAGTAAGTGTAGAATACAAAAATATTAGCTATCCACTAAAGTTTATCAGATTTCCAATTTTTGATAATAATGATATATATGTATCTTTTCACCAAGAAAGCAAAGCAGTGAAATTTCTCACAGGGTGTTTTTTTTTTTTGTCAATGACTTTTATCATGTCAACTTTTTTCAAAGTGACCTTTTCCACACAAAATACATTGACTTTATGGGACTTTGCAGGGGTTTCCCGAAAATATTAATTGATGGCAAAATGCGGAACTTTGCCATGAACCCATCACCTAGTGGAATATTGTGTACATTTCTTCACATTAACTTTTTTTGGCTTGCATAGCTGCTAAATTTATATATCATGGTATTTGTGCAGGCTGCTAAAGCATTTGTAATGCCTTGAAGTGTTTTCCTTTTATACAATGTGATCTTAAAGGTGCCTATAAATACACTGGTTTCTACTACTGCCAATAAATAATCATATTCAAAGCAATGGATTTAAAGTACTAGAGGAGCTGACTCATTTAACATTTAGTGCAGTGTGTATATTTCAGTGTGTATATTTCTATGAACGGCATATATTTTTGTTTTACTTGCTTTTTTTGATATGTCAGCAGATTGGAGAACAATACTGATTATTTATCAAAATTATTTCTGATACTTTAAATAAAAAAAAATTAACCAAGCTAGAATCCACAATTTACCCTTATTTATCATTAAAAAAAATCAGATAGAAAAAAACAGCAACCTTTTTGCATTTTCACACATAAAAAGAAGAATTTTATGGACTGCCACGTTAAAAAAATCCAAATTTGTCAGATTTGAGAGCCCAAAAAGTCCAAATTTTAAGTGAAATTGATGGAAAACTAGATTTTTTTTATTATTGTATGAAACCCAGCTCAGACCATAATATATTCACATTGCAAATAGGACCTCTGCCATTGACTCCTACAGGACTTTAACAGGTTGAAGATGGAGTATTTTCATATTCTGACTTTTTGAATCCTTGGGTTATAATAAATCTCAAAAAATCTGAATTTTTTACCATTAAAAATTCAGTTTTTTTGTAAAAATAAAACTAAATTTATTTCCATTTTTTGCATTCATGCTTGAGTAAATAACCCCCTTAGTTTAAATATTATTGGTGTTTATAGATCATACTGTTATACTATAGAACTCACAATTTAATAGGTCAGGATTGTGCCTTTTCTGACATTCCTTTTATATAAACAGCTATATCAGTAAATCAAAATAGTAAATAAAGGAGAACACCATCACACTCTCTACAAAACTTTTATTCCAGGTTGTGGTTACACAACATATTTTGGGTCGATACCCTTTGTCAAGCATAAACAGCATAAACAGCACGAGAATATTAATTTATCAAAATAAACAGAGAATATTCATTTTTTTACTCATAAAAATACTTGATTATCTTTTCCCTGGTGCTGGCAGTGGTTGTGCTTATGTGTTGCCAGAGTATGAAGGACAATAAAAACAGATCCTATTTTCCATTAGTTCTAAAACCTTACTAGTTTTGGAATGCTGCCTGTCTGACTTTTCTGCCAACACTTATCAATTTCATTTGAATTCAGAATCAAGAACATGGAAGCAAAAAAGTCCAGCTAATAAAACTGATAACTAGGCTGCAATTTATTGAGTAGGTGTTAGAACTAAAAAAAACTTTTAACATTTCAATAAACATTCAATCTTGAGTATGTATTTTCTATAACAACAAACTTCAATGTGTGTTCGTCTAGACTCTGGACTTGCCAGAAAACACTATGAAAAAGGCAAATAACAATGAACATAACAAACTAGCAAGGATTAATAAAAATGATTGTGAATAGTTGCAAACAATAAGACATTATAGGTAATGGATTCTATTCTTAATCACAATGTTCATTTATCCCCCAATTATCTTACCCTAGGCCAATTATGCTCACATTAGTACCTGTGGGTAATGTGTGAAATTATTATGGCTTGTTCCGCAAAAAGGTTTTGAATTACTTATAATAAAAATGACTATTTAGAGTATCTAACACATGCCTCAGCAATGGCACAGGCAACAAATTCTTGTCAATGGCTTAATTGAAGCAGTAAGTGGTGTTATTACTCTGTAGATTGTGTTGGATCCTGACTTGTTCATGAATAATTTATATTATATGAGATTTTTTTCAACAGGATTAAAAGGTGAAGATTCTTCTAGCTATTCAGTGTATTTGACCTCTTCTTAAGAGGAAATTGAACATAGACATTTGTGAAAATAAAGAGCCTCAGACTCGAATCACAAATGTGTTCATCCTCTTATATTGTTCCTGTTGGTTGAGGAGATAACGGAACAGCACACATGACCTAGGTTAAGATGACACAGTCTTAAATGGACCAACACCAGACACTGATTGTGTTATGTAGAGTATCTAATAGCTCAAAATATTAATCATATGCCGTTTGTTATGTTTTTGCAGTAAACATTAAGGGGCAGATTTACTAAGGGCTGAATTGTAAAAAAACTTTGAAATCTTTTTCGATCATAAATTTACCTATTTCTATTGAATAGGTCCATTTTCAATCAAATAAAAAATCATTCAAATTGTTCAATTTGATAGAACGATTTGAACGATTCTCCGCAAAATCGTTAGAATTCTTGGAACACAAATTTTCAGGACAGGTTCTATAAGGTCTCACATAGGCTAAAATGGCAATTCAGCAAATAGTCGAAGTCAAAGGAGTTGTAAAGGAGAAGTACTTCAAAATTCACAAAATTCTAATTTTTTTTCAATTCAAATCGAAGTCTGGGCTATTCCACAGTTGAAGTAGCCCAAAATTACTTAAAAATCCGAATTTTCACTTCGACCCTTAGTAAATCTGCCCCTAAATGTTCTTAATGCCACTCTCAGGGGTAAATCATTATTCTGTTCAAAGGCTTGCTCCAATATTTTGGTGTCAAATCTCACTGTGAAATTATTATGGGCATTTTCTTACACACATAAACACACACACACGTAACACTGTTCATTCCAGTGCCTATATGGAGACACACATGACAGATCCCTCCCCTTTAAGTATATAGAAGGTTATTTACTTGAGAGGAGCATGGCAAAAATCAACGGAAAAAATCAGCCACATAGCACCTTGTTTTGTTCCCACAATGCCTATTTCTGACTAGTGTTATAAGGAGCTGTCTTTCTGGCCTTGCACAAAGATATGCCTTGCAAAGCTTTGCATATAGACAGGGTGCAAGTATTATGTGAATTGTGCATTAATGGGCACACTTTAGCACCCTTTAACATGCTTTAATAGATCATCCCATAAGTTTTCAGTGGCAAGCCTTATAATGCAAGGCATCATAATTTGTTGACAAAAAAATCTGAAAACATCCAAAATTCTGATTGGATTAAAAATGGTCCAGTAGAATCTGTTCATCTCCCCCTGGCTTCTATTCAAGTTTTTATTTCCATAATTATTGTCTGATGTTTTAATAAATAAGCTAACATGAGTTTCTTGATGTAAGTTTATTTTAAGTAAATAAAATCCTCAAAAATTATACAAATTCTAATTTTGATTAATAGACCTTTGAGTGTGGGAAATGGGTCTGCACCCAAAATGTCCCAATAATGTGTTAATGAAAAGTTTAAAAAATGACTTATGCATATTTTTTAAATATATTAGCCCACCCCCTGCCAGGTGATCAATTGCAGGCTCCTATGGGTTATGTTGCAACCCGAAGTGCTGTAAATTCTTTTCTCTGTTACATAAAGTCAAAACAATAAAATTGTGGCATTTGTTAATGCTATATAAAGTGCAGGAATTTTAAATTATACTTGAAGCCATGATTTATTATTCATTTATAGTTTTGCTATGTAACATTCACTGAAATATTATGAAAATTCTCAGCGGGCAGTTATCAGTGAAGAAAAGTGATGAATAGAATTTAAATATTTTGTTGATGTTGTGATTATGTACGACTATTGGCTTCCTTGTCTTTTTTATCCTTGTCTGCAGATGATAGCTTCAGATGGCACCCAAGAAAGCTTTCCAGTCACTGTCAGCATCATTGTAATTGACGCAAATGACAACACTCCAACTTTCTCCAACATATCTTACAATGTCAAGATTTACACAGATGTGAAACCAGGAGAAAGCATCATCAGAGTAAGTCATCCCCTGTTCAGTCAATGTCAATTTTAGAAAATAAAATCTTCATAAGATATATTTCTTCTTGATAGTATGCAATAGTTTAACTGGGCATGACATAAAATTTCCATGAGGGAATCTATCATAATTAATATTTATTTGAAAAAAAAATCCCAGCAGTGAATCAGTTCCCAATTTTCCATTGATTTATACATCCTGTTATATATATATATATATACATATATATAATTTTATATAGATATAAAAATCTAAGAATCATCTAACTAATATTGTCACTAAAGTGGTTCATGTCAGTGGTTCATTATGTTATTACATTTCAGATGATGTTAAATTACATAATGATCCATAGGAATATTTTTTTAAGCTTGTATAAGTTCATTTTATTTCTACGGGGTAGATAAAAAGTAACAATGATTCAACAAGGGTAACAGGGAATAGGTAAGGGAAAA
Source organism: Xenopus borealis (assembly GCA_024363595.1). Lineage (NCBI taxonomy): Eukaryota > Metazoa > Chordata > Amphibia > Anura > Pipidae > Xenopus > Xenopus borealis. The sequence continues at coordinate 3,060,141 of CM044444.1, read as the reverse complement.
AAGAGGTCCAGTGTGACATAAAATGTAGGTGGTAAACTCACCAATAACAACAATGTCCAGATACTCAAGCCCCAGACTATCTGATTCTTCCATTTACAACTTTACCTAGTCATTATTGTCTAGAAACAACTTGTAATGCATAAGACAACAACTTGTTTTCTTTAAGGATTTGAAATTACTATTTGTTCTCAAGCTTTAATGAACTGCATTTGCCCGTGTGATTGGAATAAGAGATAATATGTACATTACAATTACAATATAATATTCATGCCCAGGCAGGTAGATATGTTGTGTGCCAGTTGGTGTTTTCGCTTGAGTTTTAGCCATTGTCACACTTCAATTGGGCATATGCTGTGACAGCTGTTCAGACTTGTTATATGCAGTAATTAAGATTGAGTTTTATTATCAGAGGTGAGTTTGAACCATACCATGAAATCAAGATAGCGTGGTTTAGCGAATACAGACTCAGCTGGAAGGTCACTCTCTGAAACAGGATTAGATTCTTCAACAGATACAATATGTAAATAAGTAAATCAAAAATAAGCTTTTTTCCAACTTTAACCATTTCTCCTGGAGCACAAATTATCTCTTTTTTAAATCTAGATCATGATAGATATGATGATTCTAAAGGTGGGAATACAGTTACTCTTGCCAGTGCTAGTTTGCATTCCTAACAAGAGTGTCCTTGAATATACAAAGTAAATTTGTTTCAGACTAAGTTAATCCATATTCATATTTTATGGACTT
>CM044444.1:3018428-3059242 GCA_024363595.1 Xenopus borealis | reverse complement strand
TTTTTCCCCTTTGAGATATTCTCAAGAAAATGGTTATGCAAAGAGAGAATAAAGGGAAGATTTATCAAAATACAAAATTCATGCTGATGTTACCGAGAGAATCTGTGAGAAATGTCATGGACAAAATATTTTTGACCTTGTGTATCAATTTTTGTAGCTTGAATCTTGTGAAAAAACCTGAACTTTGCACAAATTTCACATAAACTGTAACCTTGCAACAACTGGAAAGTTCTCAACAACTCTTGACAGTTTTACAGTAAGTGAACTGAAAGTTCTCCATTCAAATAAATGCTAAAAAGCTGAAAACCCCATTGCATTTTGCAAGTTAAAGCTCCTGATTTTTTTGCAAAAAAATCTGATAAATAGGAAAAAATTTGATCTGTAGAAGAAGAAAGGTTTCATCTTGGTATTTGATAAATTGATCCTTTTGGGATTATCCTTATACAATTCATCATTCATCAATCAGCATGAGTCCTTTTTAGAAGACTTTTTCATCTGCCTGTAATTTTCCTATTGCAATAACGTATAAAATAAAATAACGTATTAAAGCCATATTAATTGTACAACTTCCTCAGAAGGTTGGTCAGTATGGTATGCACTTGGTTAAAAGTATTCTATTGCATTAGACAAGCAGATGTTTATAGCTGAGAAGTTTATACAGAAGGCAGTACAGTTAAATATTTATTGAGGATTTTCAATCTAAAGATAAGAACAATAGAAATACAATGCAAAGAAAATAAACTGTTTTGTTAAATAACTATTTGTTTGTATGCACAGCTTACAGCTCTTGATGCAGATGAAGGAATTAATGGACAGATTACTTATGAAATCTTGGTTGGATCTCAGGGAAAATTTGAGATTAATGGAAGAACTGGTGTTATCACAATCTCTGCAGGAGTGACAGTGTTGGTTGGAGAAACGTTTGCTTTAACTGTGAAGGCATCAGACAATGCTCCTCTCAGTCAAAGAAGGTACCACTTTCAACCAAATTGTCTTGCAAAATAAACAAAAGAATACTTTCTGGGTAAAATCTACTAATCTCAATTCTACATACCCCCAATACCTCTATTTGACAAATCAGTTTTGTAATTTTCCCCCTATATTTGTTTGAGTAAAGAAGGCTTATTAGTTTGTCCCTTTACTAAATAAGAGTCTGAATCATGCCTGGTTGAAAGGACTTTTTAGCTTTTATACCTGTCACAGGTTGATTAGCTTCAGTTGTAACATTTCCAAGAAATAAATATAAGAATTAGTAAGAACCTCTCATTGTAGTATACAAATTGTTTGGGTTGTAGAAGCACACTAGCCATTAGAATTCCACAAATGTATTAAATGTATATTGTAAAAGGACAAATAATGTCATATTTAAAAAAATAAATAAATAAAAGTTCCACATATTTATTCATTTATTAGTCATGGTCACTTTCCTGTTGTTAGAGATATCACCCTGCATCAGGGTGTTAATTGTTTAATTACTAACAAGCCTTCATGAATTTTTACATCATAATTTACAATTCTGGCCCATATGTTCTCTAACAGGATCTGATGGTACTGTAGGTTAATGGTAAGAAATTTCCCAGGGGATTTAAGTTACTCAAAGAAACATGCCTTCCAGACTTGATCTAATAAAAGGAAAGGAGAACCATATAATAAATGAATATTAAAATGAAACCACTGTGCTTAATCTGCTCTTATGTACAGTATAAGGTGGTAATTTCTTAAATAGTCACTGAGAAGTACCTACATACTTGTGTTTGAAATGCCAATTTCATAAATTATTTCTGAAATTAATAAATGCATGATTAAAATGTTATTTCAGATTTTATTTCTTCAGACAATCTAAAAAAATGTACAGAAAATTGTGTTTTTTTTCCTTGAGGCTCCTGATGTAGAAATGTATATACTTTCTTTTGTCTATACCCTCTATGGGCTTTAGAAAGATGTTCAAGATCAAGTTATCAGTAAATATATGGAAGTTTTTGATTATACATTTCCCTTGCTATAAGCAACTTTATCTTACTTAAACAGGAGTTCTATCACCACTGTATACATTGAAGTACTTCCACCAAACAACCAGAGCCCTCCACGCTTCTCACAGTTGTTTTATACTCTGGAAGTTTGTGAAGCTATGCGGATTGGAGCTATTTTATTAAATCTACAGGTAAAGTATATTTATTTTTTTAAACTTGCAGTTAAAATTGCATAGTTTAAACATTATCTACAGTAAGTATAATAAAATATTTTTAAAAAGTTTAAAAAATATATTTTTTTGGACAATTTTAAAATTCTAGGTTAGGCTATTTCTGAACTTCTCTGTGATTGCATATACAGTCATATGAAAATGTTTGGGAACCCCTCTTAATTCTTTGGAGTTTTGTTTATCATTGGCTCAGCTTTCAAAGTAGCTTTCTTTTAATATGACATGACTTATGCAAATAGTAGTATTTCAGCAGTGACATGACGTTTATTGGATTAACAGAAAATATGCAATATGCATCAAAACAAATTTAGACAGTTGCATTCATTTGGGAACCCCAACAGAGATATTACCTCAATACATACTTGAGCCTCCTTTTGCAAATGTAACAGCCTCTAGATGCCTCCTATAGCCTTTGATGACTGTCTGAATTCTGGATGGTGGTATTTTTCACCATTCATCCATACAAAATCTCTACAGTCCAGTTAAATTTAATGGCTACTGAGCATGGACAGCCTGCTTTAAATCATCCCTTAACTTATCAATGATAATCAAGTCGTTGGAACTGTCACAGCCATTCCAGAATATTCTACTTCTCCCACTGCATAAATGCCTTTGTAGATTTTGAAGTATCCAAACCCTGCCTAACTTATCCTGAATAATTTGTTGATATTGGGTTGAATTAATCTGACCCTCGACATTAACAAGGGTCCCAGTCCCTGAACTAGTCACACAGCCCCACAGATTGATGGAACCTGCACCAAATTTGACAGTAGGTAGCATGTGTTTTTGTTTGAATGTTCTTCTTCCACCATGCAAATCGCTTTTTGTTTTGACCTACTCAATTTTTGTCTCATCAGTCCAAAGCACTTTGTTCCAAAATGCCTGTGGCTTGTCTGAATGAGCTTTTGCATACAAGTGACTCTGTTTGTGGTGTGAGTGCAGAAAGGGCTTCTTTCTCATCACCCTGAAATACAGATATTCTTTGTGCAAATTGCACTGAATGTATAGAACGAAGTGCAGATACACCATCTGCAGCAATATGTTGTTACAGATCAGTGGAGGTGATCTTTGGGTTGTCTGTGACCATTCTCACAATCCTCCGCATATGCCGCCCCTGTATTTTTCGTGGCCTGCCAGACCTGGTTTTTACAGCAACTGTGCCTGTGTCCTTCCATGTCCTGATTCCATTCCTTACAGTTTAAACATGATACTGAACAATCTTTGTTTTCATATCTTTTGAGAGTTGCTTTGAGGATCCCATTCAGTCACTCTTCAGAGGAGGGTCAAATAGAAACACAGCTTGCAATTGGCCAACTTAAATACCTTTTGTCATGATTGGACACACCTGCCTATAAAGTTCAAGGCTTAAAAAGCTAATCCAACCAATTAGGTGATGCCAGTAATCAGTTATATGTTAGAAGAAGTAACATGCATTCAAATTAGTAAAATTACAAAGGTACCCAAATTTTTGCACAGCCAGTTTTTCACATTTGATTTAATTTCATACAACTGTACAACTGAATATTGCTTCACTAAAAATCTTTGTTCAGATATCACCCCCATACTCAGATGTTCCTGTGAAATGAAAGACATACCACTGTTATCTTTTTTGTTGAAAGTGGAGTAAATTATTATGCAGGCTGAGAGGGGTTCCCAAACTTTTTCATGATTGTATTTGATAAAATGTATTTTTGTTTTTATTTCAGGCAACTGATAGAGAAGGGGACCCAATTACATATTTAATTGAAAATGGAGATCCTCAAAAAGTCTTTAATCTATCTTTGAGGTAAGATAACTATTATCTGTGAGTTAAGATAACTGTTATACTGTAACTCTTATCTAAACATAAAAAATATAATTTTTAATGTATTGCACCAATGTTCCAGACTTGTTGAATTGCAAAAAGAATATTTATGTTATAACTCATGCTAAGGTTAAAAATGCATTAAATCCCTATGTTTACAGAGTATCTAAAACAGCAAATATCTTGCCATTATTGGAGGTGGAAATTTGAGAACTTGAATATAAAAATGTGTCATATAAAGTGAAGGGTTCAAGTCATTGCGAGTTTTGTTAGCAAAATTCAAGCTACAGTATTTTTTCAATCAAAAGAAATTGAAAAATTTGAAAATAATGGTTAGAATGTGATGTCACTCTGTCTGAGTTATTCCTTTGTGTTTTTATGTGATCACATTTTTTTGCATTCATGTTTTTTAATAAATAAACACAGATTGTAGATTTCCAGTTTTTGTGTTATTTTAATAAATCAGCCTCTTATGTAATGGTGTCTGAAATATGGATCATGATGTACCAGTAGATGATCATTTGGTAGCAGGTAACAAGAGATGGCTGTTGTTCCTTTCAGTATAGTCAAACATTATTTATCTATCACAATTTAATAGGACCTTGACAGTGCCCTTAGTGGCAGATTTACTATGTCAAATTCGACCAATCGAATTTTGGTCGAATTTTAACCCTTCAAATTCGAATATCGAATTTGAAGGGTTTTAGTGACATTTGATCGATCGAATGATCAAATTAAAAATGTTCGATCGAACAATTAAATCGTTCGAATTGAACGATTCAAATCATTTTAACCATTTGATCGAATTTTTTTTATTTGATCTAAAAATGCTGAAGTAACCCTATGGGAGCTTCCCATAGGGTTATGCAGCAATTTGGTAGGTTTAATCTGGAAAACTAGGGATTTGAATAAAAGTTTAAAGGGCAAGTAATTCGACCATCGCTTTGTCAAATGATCGAATAGATTTTTATTCGAATAATTTGAATCAGTCGAATTGATCAGATTTGAATTCGAAGTTCCGAGTGCCCAAAAAAGTATTAAAAAATTCGAATTCGAGTATTTTTGAAAATTCAATCGAATTTTCAGTTCTTCACACGAATTTAGTAAATCTGCCCCTTAGAGTGGTGGACCCCATATGAATAAACTCTGGTTGCCCCTGCCTCAGTGCTTTAGTTCTAAATGTACTGTACCTAGAATCTCAATCACAAAAGAGACAGGAACTGCTGCTGCAGTGAATAAATAGCTATGGTCATATGAATGCATTCTTCTGCACTTCTGCATCAACTATATTATTATACTTTTTCAATCATAACTAAATACACTTCCCACAATTATGTTTTTTTAACCATGAATTCTACATTTATTTAAAACATAACTATATGCTCTATATTTGTGTCCCTTTAGAGGGTTTTTTTTATGATTTACTGTATGCATATAAGTAGCTAACGTTTCTGCATATGATATACCCATCACACAGAGTAAAAATCATTTTTAATAGTTTCCAATTTTTGGTAAATAGAAAAATGTTAACAAAAACATAACAATTACAATATATGAACCATAATGAGACCATCTGTGCCAAAATGGTATATTTCAAATATCTTTGTTTTTTTTTTAAGAATAAATTGTAAAAAAAAAATAAAGTAATTGTTCACCAATTACCTAAGAGTAAATCTCTCTGTTAATAGCAAGACTGGATCTGAAAATATGGTCTGGCTTTAAATTCTGTTACAATTGTAAAAGCAAATTATTAAGCTTTTTGCCAACTGGCTGGCATTCGGCAATAACTGGAATTTTTGCAACCCCCTAAACTCCAGTACAGTAATAAGAAAAAAAATAAATGAAATAGAAAATATAGAACTTTTGTATATTTCTTTTTTATTCTGCCCTTCACTAGTCTTTCCAAGCGAGTTTTTTTTAAAGTCAGCATTACATAGAGATCATTTAACTTTGTTAGAAAGATATAGAAAGAGTAGCTGTAATTTTTAATTATTCTAGCTCATGAAAGGGTGCACTAAGGTTCAATCTTTGACTTGTAAAAGAAAACATCAACAGACTTTTTTTTAAACACATGGGTACACATTCAGCAAGGGGCTGAATGCAAATTAGACATGGCCTTAAAATTAAACACCTTTCAGCTGCATGCAATTCAAGTGGCGCAACAGTGAGCACCAAGGTGGAACACATAAAAGGATCCCTGTTGTTAAGGGCTCACTTGTACATTTTTGCAACTGTAAATTGGCCCTTAGTTAAATTACTTAGTTAAAACTACTGTATCATATAAATGTCAAACCTGAGTCACTACCTAATGATGTTGGGTATGATAACTTAAAATTAAGTTTTTACTTTAGATCACTGCCATGCTTGAATAAATCATCTACAGTAATTGTAACCAAACAAATATTTCAAACATCTCGACTTCCATCAGGGTGTTGCATTTTCTAGGAGGCTTAGTATTTAGCCATAGCATCAACAATGATTCATTATTTCTAATGTCATTTAAAGGTCCATTATTTAATTAACTTACATTGTTAATTACTATAATTAAATTATAATCTCTAATTGATTAATTCTGTTGTTTTGGAAAATATAACTAGCTGTTAGCAGCTATATTCTGTTAGCACTAATAAATTGTAAATTCTTCTTACAATTAACACCTAGTTAGTGTCCCTTTCTTTAAAAAAACCAAAAAAAAACCATATACAGTATATATACATATATATATCATCCTTTGCTTCCTATGCTTGATCTCTTACTTTAGTCACCAAGGACATAAGGAAGCCACAACATAGCCACAAACCATGAAGATTGTATGTAGTTATTGATGTGTTTTTGCAGTGATATAAGAGCACAACAAGACAGAGATATCTAAAAACTTAAAATGATTATAACAAAGTAGAATATTTGTCTCCTCTTTCTTTTCAGTTCTGGGCTTTTAATCTTAGCAAAAGGTTTAGACAGAGAAAGTACAGATCGCTACATTTTAATAGTAACAGCATCGGACGGCAGAGCAGATGGGGTAAGTTTCTTTGTAATTTTACTTATATTTTCAACTGAAATTGATATCCTGTTAGGCAGTGGTACCTATTGAGTATTAGACAATGACAATGTTGACCTCTAAGCTCATACTGTTTTCAGACTGAAGAAGAATAATATCAAGTGGGATTAATCTGAAAAACCTGTACTCAGTGTTTTATCAGTGCAATGTATTTTAATTTTAGTGGAAACAGAGAAGCATTTTGATGATACATTCAGGATGGGCAAATCTGGCACCTTGGCACCACTGATACATTTTTGTACAAGTTACAATGAAAATGTTTATGCTAAAGTGGTAGTCTCAGGATAGAAAGAAAGGATAGAAGTGATGTAAAGGGGTATTGTTATACTTGAATCAATTAATGATTCATGAATGTTTTCTAAAAAGGCTATATTTAGCCTGTACATATATGGCTGGCATTTCACATTTTTAAATTAATTGAAATTGGGTGGATAGGTGACAAACAAATTTGCAAGTTTATGGATAATACAATTCAGTTTTAAGAAAATATTTTGCCTCATTTCGCTGAGAAAAGAAAGGCCCATAGATCCTAATGGATAGTGTAAAACAAGCTGCAAGAAAAACACCCATTGACTAGTGATGGGCGAAATGGCCGCGTTTCGCTTCGGCGAAAAATTTGCGAATTTCCAGAGAAATTCGCGAATTGGCGAACAAATTCGCCCATCACTACCATTGACTTCAATGTACTGTATTTGCCATTTTGCTAATTTTTGTTGAAGAGAAACAGGTCAGATTTGCTCATCAATATTCAGTTTCTTATGTATTTTTACATTTTTCAAAATGTGGAGAATTGTATAAACTCTGAATGTGAACAAGAAGCAGAGCTCTTGTATGCCCAGTAATACTATACACTATTGAAACATCTGTTCTGCAATCCATTTAACAAATTATTGTAGGGTAGTATTTTGACAACCACTTTTAATCATTGGAATAAATATTTCAGCAAATTGAAATTTGAGTGGCTTTTTGATGTCTAGACTAAAGTATCTCCTCGGACACAGTGTTACAGAATTTTTATTCTGTGTATAAATATTGGTGGCAACTAAACAGCTGATATTTAATTTTATTTGTGAGAAGTGTTACTAAATGCTCATATAGGGAGGCAAATTTGTTAAACTTCACATTTATTTTTACAGCGTTTTGCTAGCAATTTTATGAAGATATCCTGATTGAAGAAAAATCAATCACATTAAATCATTAACTGACTTGTACTAAAATCACATAATACTTTACATTTCCAATTAAAAAAAAAAAATATATATATATATTTAAATAAAAAACTTGAAAATACACCTTCCATTAACTACAGAAACTACCAAGTTTTAGTTGTTAACTTAATCATTTGTGTTTCTTGCCTAACAGGAAGGCATAACGGATATGTAAACCGTATGCTAAACCTTTACATAATTTTCTATATTAATGCCTAAATACAGAAAAAACAAAAAAATGGGTCATCAAGTACCTAGGTTTTTCCTTTAAACATTATCCTTACATAAGATTGCACAAGGTAAGGGAAAGAGAGTAGTGATGGGCGAATCTCCCTAGTTTTGCTTCGCCGAAAAATTTGCGAAACGAGTCGCAGCACGCGAATTCGCCCCTGTCGAATAAATTTGCCCATCACTAAAAGAGAGTTTTAATGGAATGACCATATTCACCCCAGTCATGTTCAGTACACAGGCCTACATATTGTTCTTAATTATCTGTCCTTTGAAAGCACATTCAAAGCAAAACATTTAAAAGGAACCCAAATCTCAGATGTTACATTTATAGAGACATTTAACTTTCTGACTAAGATTGAAAAAAATTAATGTTCGTCAAGTCAAATTATTGTTCAGACAGTTCCTCCTGAAAAAGAGGTAAAAATATTAAATCATTTCTAGTTGCCAAACAGGGGAATTCCATTTCAGTATAATGCTAATTAGGCCAGACTCTGGATCAGCCTTTATTATAACCATTATATACCAATATTGTATGTTTCCATAAACTGAAAAAGTATACAAAACTTTTGTATTTGCCAGCACAACTATTTTCGGCAGAAAATGCCACACCTTCACCAACCTCATTGTAAAAGTCTGATCTGTAAAATAGGATGGAGTCTCCATTTTTCCAACCTTTGGATTTTGCCGTGGCCATCAAACAGTCTGCTGGTGAACAAGACTATGTAGATATGTAGTTTAATTCTACAGGAAAATAATAATTTCTTATTATTACATAATCGTGATTATTGCATTTTAGTCATTTATAGTCTGTTGCTTTTATTGCTTACAAGAAAATAAGAACTAGTGATTATTTAATTCTACAAGAGCTGATCTGTAAGGTGTTTTATGTATTGATTCTCTCTGACCTCAAATATTCCAATTTATTTTTAATACAATGTCATGCTTCAAAGATGTTGCCCTTTTGTTTAGCAGCCTCACACCATTATTAACCACATGTTTTTATGATGTCCTTGGTATTTGTACATTATGGCAGATGCCATTTTATTACTGTACATTTAAACAAACAATTTAATATGCATAATTACATAGCTTTAGCTCTGCTGCTGATATGGAAAGGAATACAAGCCAAGGTGCAGCAAGAAGTCAGATGACAGTAGGGAAAGAGACATTTTAGCAATAATGAATTATTTAGTGCAATTTGTACAGTGAGAAATGCTCAATTATTTGTAGTAATAAGGTTGGTAGTAATAAGTCTTGAGCAAAAAAAAATACTATACTCACAATGTTTGGCTGGGCTGCTAAAAGCTGAATGGGATTTTTTTGCAAATTTACTGCTATAAGTATATAATGGGCAGTCTGGGCTATAGGCACTGGTGACTTCTAAAGGATAAGAATTAAAATGCCAAAATATCAATTATGGCATAATTTTTCTAGTAGAATTATCAGATGTTTGCAAGTTTACAGTTAGATAAATGTCTATATTACTAATACAAAAGGGATTGTAACATGCTATCCCCAGGCCTGGATTCATGGCAAGGCCAAAAAAACCTAGAGCAGCAGATTTTGAGGGCCACATCTGAATAAGTTCTGGGCACTGGTGTCACACATATCAGTCTCCAGTGATTCGCTGGATAGGATATGCATGCACAGGAACTCTCAGGACTTATAAAATCTTTCAGGATTGGCTCAAGGAGGTCCCCCATAGGCTAAAATGGCAATTCCCAGCCTAAAGGTGGTGAAGTGTCGAATACGAAGGATTTTAAAGGACCAGTACTTCAAAAATTCAACAAAAATTCGACAATTTTTTAAATTGAATTAGTTTGGTACTCGAAGTAGCCCAAAATTACTTCGAAATTAAAAATTTTTTTTATTAAAATTTTATTAGAATTTTCACTTTGACCCTTAGTAAATCTGCCCCTAAATGTCATCCGCAAAATATGTAATTGAATTAAGAACCTATATCTACAGAGATAAATTAAGGAAACATAATAAACATTGGTCATGCACTGAAAACTCAAAATACTTTATAAAGCCATCTTACTGCATGGAATAGCTTGCTCGGCAGTTGGTTTTTTATAAACGGATTACCTGCTGTATATTGCTTAGCTGTAGGTTACTTAATTAAATGGAAATTGAACAAATTCAAGAGATAGTCTTTTTTCTTGATAAAATATGTTTTAGTTCATAAATAAAATTCCTAAGGTAATGGAGCACTGGTTGCTATGGTTTATGAATCTGATGGTGAAATTCAAAACATGAATATTCCACATTAAAAATAGTGCATTAGAGTTACCTGCTGCACAATAAACTGTATGGCACAGGGTACCTTCTTTATAAAGCATTGAAACTTTTCTTATAGTGCTACAACTTGTGTCCTGTCTTGTGCTTTTTTGAATGGCTGCAGGCAGGGGCGTAACTAGAGAGGAAGCAGACCCTGTGGCTGCAGGGGGGCCCAGGTGGTATAGGGGCCCCATTAGGCCCTGATTTCAATATATATTGGTAACACAAGACAAACTCTGGATAGTGGGCGGGCCCTAAAATTGATTTGCTGTGGAGCCCAATAACCTCTAGTTACACCACTGGCTGCAGGTACATTATTTGCAGAAACTTGCATCTCTCCTATGAATACTCATTGTCTGTATTTGGCAGCCTTGTATTCATGAAATGAAAATGGAGGCATACAGTATATGGCTTCCCTCCTGTCCCCTTCCACTCTCTTTAATGTCATTCTAATAAGCATTGCAGTGTCCTTATTTCCATCTCTATGCATTGTGTCCACCCTCACAATATTTTCTAAGGTGCAGAGAGCAAATATGCCATTTCTGCAGTGCTTTGAGAATGTGTAAATTACCCATTGAATCTGGTGGATTGTTTGTATGAAACCAGTATGATTATTTAATTTAAAAATTATTTTCCATTATTAAACCTTTCAATTGCTTTCTGAGCTTAACAATATATATATAGTATAAGATTCATATCATGCCCATTTCTGAAATATAGCAGGCATTATGAACTCTGAAAAACTGTTACAAAGTTTGACAGCTTTCCGTTAGAGCTTTTTCAAAGTTTGCTTTCCCCAAACAGTCATCAGAATGAGCAGAATTTAAGAAATTGCATACAAATGAGTTGCTAGCCTAGCAAATTTCCAGGCTTGAGCCTTTGGCACCTCACTTAGGGGCTAGCCAAGACTACATCAATATCTGGAAATGGCAAGCAATTAGATGAGTAGTGAGAAAAGGGAAAACACAGAATTCAAATAATTTATTATGTACAATCCACAAATGAATACAAAAATGGATATTTCATGGATTTCACGTAACAAATTATTTTCATTCAGATTTTCCCTTGTCTGTGCAATTATTTTATACTAGATAAAAAGCAAAAGCCGTCAGTTAATTTCAGGATACATATGCAGTTTTTGTACTTATGAATATGAGAGCATTTTAAAAGCTCTAGTGCAGACTATTTATAACCAATACTGAAGTTTTCAGGTCTCAACTTATTTTATTGCAACTCCTCCTGCAATACTCCTTCTGCCATGAGTTATCTCTTTGTATTCACTGATGAAAGAGTGAGATGCAACTGCACTTGGACCTGCCCCCCAAGAGCCACTGGTGGCACCATTCACCAAATAGGGAGGCTTGCAGTTTGGAGAGTGCATGGTGTGCATGTCTCTAGGTAGGGGAACAGAAGCCAATTTTGCAATAGATCATATGCCATTAGTTACTGCTAACAGCATTTAAATGTTAAAACTGACTTTATCACACAGTACCTAAGGTATGCACAAAGTAGGGTTAATTTACTACACACATGGCATGGTGTAAAGTGCAAAATATAAGAGCAATTCACCTTGTTCCATAAACTTTTCCCTGTATGAAGGATTGTTGACAAAGGTGTCTATGCTCAAAGACCTGTGTTTGTCCTGTGCTCGCACATAGGTGTTTCCTTGTTTCATCACCTATCTATCACTTAGGGGCAGACTTACTAAGGGTCGAATTGTCGAAGGCTATTAGCCCTCGAATTCGACTGGCGAATATTTGGCGAACAAATATTCGCCAAAATCAAATGGAATATTCGCCAGTTTTGAGCGTATATTCAACTATTCGCCAGAATTGTACGATCGAATAGTTGCAGGAATAGTCGCAGGAAAAAAACACTCGGATATTCGCCAAAATCGTACAATTCGAATGCTCGAAGTGTTCGATTGTACGATTGAAATTCGGCAAAAGACTTAGAAAAAAAAGCCTATGGGGGCTTCCCATAGGCTTCTATTGCAATTCGGTAGGTTCAATCTGGCGAAGTGGGCAGTATAATAAAAATTTAAAGGGCAGCTACTTTGACTGGCGAATAGTCGAGTGCTCGAATATATATTTACTCGATCTATTCGATGCGCCCGAATATTCTATATTCGATGGTTGAAAATGCTTAATTTGCATATTCGAATAGTCGCACGATCGAATTGAGACTATTCGCAGGCTATTCACGACTATTCGCGCGAATATTCTAAACCTTCACACGAATTTAGTAAATCTGCCCCTTAAAGTGTGCAACATTCAGACACAAAAATTATGCAGCAAAGTTGGATAAAGGGTCTTGTAAAGTTGTGTTACTTTGTGCTGCATTTTGTACCCGGTGAGAGGTGCAGAGTAACACAGAAGTACTCTTTGAATTAGCTTTGCCCTTTAGTGTTTGTGAAGATTCTCATTCATCCAGGTCATGGTATATCCGTAGAAATACTGTAAGTCAAATCAACTGGACTTTTTTTTTCTTTCTAGGAGACGTTTCACCAATCATCCAAATGGTTTTTAAATAATGTTTAAAACAATTATTCTGAATTGAGAAAGGCAGTTGGATGACTGGTGAAAAGTCTTCAAGAAAAAAAACACACAGCGAGTCCAGTTGATTTGATTTATTTCTACAGATTTGTCCCTTTGTGTGCTTGTGTTTCTGTTTTGGTGCCATATAAAGCACCCCTTTATTCTTTAATGCTAACAACATATCACAGTAATTAGAACAGCCCATTAATATTTATCAACTGTATTAAATGCAATTAACAGGACTTTTTTGCTGTGTTTGACTGACTACACCCTCAATAACACAAGATGATACCCCCTTGCATACTAGACCATGTCCAAGGCTGTCTTCTGTAAAAGTAATAAAAAAAAGTACAAGAAGGCTATAGGAGCAGGCCATCATTAGTCCAAATAATATGGAAAAAAACAGAATCATGGCAGAGAGCATCAGTTGGTCCATGTTACTTGCTACTAGCATTAGTTTAGCCCTTTGTAAATGATGTATATGTTTAATAGCCATAATTATCTTCCTTTACTGTTTAGTTCCTACTAATGCTGGGTATTTCATGAATTTATCAGAAGCTTTTGCTTATGTTGCCTTTCAGTTTTTTCTTCAAGTTTCCTCCAACTTTAGAGATCTTCTACAGAATGCTTCCTGCTAAACCCCATTTCCTTTCTATTCACTCCTCTAATCTACTATTATTAATGTATTTATGTCTTATTCATCAATAAAATAATTATCATTTATATCTTCTACCCTGCCCTGCAGGGTTAAATATATAACTACATATATTATAGAGCCCTGTCAATCTTCTCCTTTAAATAATGGTATGCTGCTCATGCATGTGGCAGTTGCAGCACTCCTGGTAGGATTGTGTTGCTGGAGGGAGCAGCTCCAGACTCCCAGATTTTTTTTAAACGGGGCCTTGTAATCTTTTGTTATGCCATAGCTCATATTTTTTCCCTGAAGAAGACCCAAGTAGCTTTTTTTATTGTCTTACAGCACATGCTCTGAGCTGCTGTCACTTACCTGAGTTTAGGAGGCAACTTACAAAAATGTAATATATTTATTGAAAATTAATGTATTCAAATTTAATATAAGCCTTAATCAGTATTTTTTACTTGATGATTCTGAATAGTGATGAGTGAGATTTTGTGGCAGGTTTTGCCACAAAGATGCCCATAGACTCCAATGGGTGAAAAAAAATTGTTGCTCATCAAGCAATAATTTGTTGCTCATAGACTATAATGAAATTGGTAAATTTGTCACCATTTTCTGAATTTCCAGTGAAGCAAAGCGGTTCAGATTTGCCCATCACTAATTCTGAATAATCCATAAGACTAACTTCTCAAAAGCAGCCCAGAGCACACTGAGCATGCCCAGTGCCATTGATGCCTCAAACATGACCTAACAAGATTCAAGAATTCTAGTCATATTCTTTTTTATTCTTTAGTGTTGTTTAAGCAACAAAAAAAGTGTGAACATTACACATTCCCTTAGTCAGAGGGGGTTAGTTAGGAATAGAAATAGAGATGGGCCACTATGTAACACAATTACTTGGTCACTAATTCCAATAGAACTATTTTGTAGACTATACATGCATAGTTTTACTATACTGATCCAAAAAGTTTTCCTTGAGTGCTTAAAGGGGTGGTTCACCTTCAAGTTAACTTTTAGTATATTGTAGAAGGGCCAATTCTAAGAAACTTTTCATTTGGTCTTCATTATTTATTTTTCATAGTTTTTAATGATTTGCAATTTTCTTCTGTTTCTTTGCAACTTACAAATGGGGGTCACTGACACCATCTAAAAACAAATGCTCTGTAAGGCTACACATGTATTGTTATTGCCACTTTTTATTGCTTATCATTCTATTCAGTCCCTCTCCTATTCATATTCCAGTCTCTTATTCAAATAAATGCATGGTTGCTAGGGGAATTTGTACCCTAGAAACCAAATTGCTGACATTGCAAATTAGAGAGTTTCTAAATAAAAAGCTAAATAACTATAAAACCACAAACAATAAAAAATGAAAACCAATTGCAAATTGTTTCAGAATATCACCCCCTACATTATACTAAAAGTTAACTTAAAGGTGAACAACCCCTTTAACACTTTAAAAAAAAACTCAAAAATGTCCTACAAATCACCCATATTATTATTATTATTATTATTATTATTATTATTATTATTAATATTAATAAGGCAGCACAAATAGTCTATAAGGATGTATTCAACCATTAACCTTACCTGAATCTCTCAGTTAGCAAGTTACACATATAAACGAAGGCTCAAATATCCCTTTTGCTATGTTACCTAACTGAAAAAGAACTTGTATTTTGACAAAGCTTGCTAAATTGGAAACTGTCAGGAGGAAGACATGTTTTATTTGTGCTTGTAAATCTCCGGCAGCATTGACTTGTATTTTAGAGTTGTAAAAAAAATATATAAATCTATTCAGATGGACACTAACTCTAAAAAGAAAATGTCTCCTTTATTATGGACAGCTGTGTTATAAAATAAAAGTAAAAATGGAGACACTGAAAAGGGAATGGTAAGGTGGTGAGCTAAATAGAGTCCATCTAATACAAGTTAAAGGGGGAATACCATTGGAGTAGGCATGTGCACTAACTGTTGAGGGTGTTTAAAAAATCTGCTTTGCAAATATACTTAAACATTTCTTAAATATTTTTTAGAGATATAAAATGTTAAAAAATATTCATCATTCATATTTTGTGCTGCAAACATCCAGTTAGGCATTGCAAAGATCGGTTAAACATTTTTCTTTAAATAATGAATTGCATAAAAAGTATGGTAATCTAGATTATAAAGCATCCACTACAGTTTAGTTTTTAAAATACAATGATATCTTAACAAAGAAAGTATTACAATGGCTTATGCTCCATAACTAGTATTGTTTCAGCACTCCCTCTGCATTCCTTTGAACTGATGGCTTGACAACACAGAGACTAATCACTTGCCAACAACTACAGCTTACCTTTTTATAAATCAGGTTTGGGTATTTGCCCAGAGTGACATTAGCCTATTTATTTCTGAAGGAAATCAATTTCAGTTATCTTATAATTCCCAAGTACTGCATTTAAAATTAAATGGCATTATATCTGTCAAAGTTTACTGTCACCTAAATGTTTCATTCTAAACATCTGTTTATTCTTCATGTTTTACACCTTAATGAAGTGTTTGTTGATGAATGTTGACACCTACAGATCTGAACCAAGAGCATCAAGAACATTAGCATATATAGGGAAGCAAAATAGATTGAAAATTCAGTTGTTTCATTCCTCTGAAATAGCCAGCAGGATATAACCTATAAATAAAATTGATCTCAGCTTGTGGCAATTTATGAACAAAAAATTATTTTATACTGTAGAAAGTTCCATTTTCCATACTGCCATTAAAATGCTATTAGCCACATAGATATGATTAATTGTAATTATTCACCAATCAAAAGCATTTGAAGATGAGTAACCATCAGAATGAAAGATAGCCACACTCCTGGGAAAAATGACTTCATGTCCCCAAGGAAAGCACAGTGAAACCTTGTAATATACTGTAGTTACAAAGTTATTTGTTAAGTTGGGTTGAACAAAGTCCATCAAATTAAACCCCCTCCAAATGAACCCTACTGCACATACAGTACATAGTCTCATTCATACCAAGCTATCTATACACTCACAAAAGATATATACATATATATATATATATATATATATATATACCAGATTCTATAAATAGCCTATGATAATATGTTTGACCAAGAAATCTTCCAAGCACTAGAATCTGCCATCACAACCTCACTGCCCTCCCCATGAAGGACTACCTACTCTGGTTCAAATTAATTATATGTTACTCTAGTCTAATAGGGTGGACTCCAGTGTGTATATGAGAAAAATCATGTAATGAGTAGTCTAATAGGGTGGACTCCAGTGTGTATATGAGAAAAATCATGTAATGAGTAATCATGTCTCCTAGCAAGAGTTTTTTCCCCAGAGAAAACAACCCCAGCCTTGACAGTCTACCCTCATAATTTAAATCTTCCATCCCTGTAACCAGTTTAGTTGTACTTTCTCCAGCCCTTCAAAACTGCACTGCATACTCAAGATAAAGCCTTACTATGGGCTTATAAAGAGGCAAAACCCTTGAATGAATGCCCTTTTATATGCAAGACAGTATTGCATTTGCTTTAACAGCCACAAAATCCCACTGTCTGCAATATGACAACTTGTTATTTACCAAAAAGCCATAGATACCTCTCAATTAAAGAAACTCCCCAACACACTGCAATTTTTTGTATAACTTGCAGTTATATTATTTTTACCAAAGTGCATAACCTTGCATTTATCAAATTAAACCTCATCTTTCAGTTCAAAAGTGGCAGCCCACTGCAAGGAACCTATAGTTCTGCACAATTTAGTATTATTGGCAAAAATAGAAACAGTACTTTCAATTACCTCCTCCAGGTCATTAACAAACAAGTTAAAAAGCAAAGGACCAAGGACAGACCCCTGTGGTAATCATCTAGCAACTTTGGTCCAATTACAAAATGTTCCATTTACCAGTTACCACCACTCTTTGTGATCCATCCTTCAGTCAGTTCTCTATCCAAGTACAAATACTATGTTCCAGGCCAATAGTCCTTAATTTAACCATTAACCTTCTGAGTGGTACTTATCAAGAGCTTTAGCAAAGTCTAAGTAGATTGCATTCATTGCCATCCATCTGTTCCTGCTTACCTCTTGATAAAAGTCAATAAAATTTGTCTGACAAGTTCTATTATACATGAAATCATGCTGGCACATAATATTGTGATTTGCAATAAAGTCAAGTATCTTATCCCTTCGTTTGTCTTTCCTCACACTAATATCAAACTAGCCGACCTATAGTTTTGAGGCTGAGAGTTGGATTTTAGTGAATCAATGCTACAGATAGTGGCACAAGTTCTCATTATTGTATTCAGATATAGTAACACAGTGTTCTGTTGTGTGCCATTTAAGCCATATGATCGCAAAACAACATTTGCTCATCTTTATGTGGAGGTATATCATAATTGAGTTGAACAGGATCAGACATTCATTTCTATTTCAGGCACAGGTTTTATATTCAGATGGCTAAAACTATACTATATGTGTAAAAAGTTTGCCTCTTTGTATCTCAAGCAAAATGGATTTTTATATTTTAGCAACGTTAATTCAATACTCAAAATCACATCAAAACTTGCTGTGCAAATTGTCTTTATTTCTTTCAAGTGCTTTCCTTATAGTTTTGAATGACAACTTTTTAGGCACTTCTGCTTTGAAAATGCTTTGGGCATTGATGTGAAAACAAATGAAGTACTGTACTAAGAGAATGTAAAAAGAATGCTTCACAATACATCTGTTTGGTTTCCAGAAAATATTATACTGTAAGTACTAAATCTAACATGCATTTTCTCACAGACATCAACTGCTACTGTTAATGTGGTGGTAACAGATGTGAATGATAACAACCCAGTCTTTGATCTTTACCTGCCTAGAAATCTCTCAGTCCAGGAGGAGGAATTAAATGCTTTTGTCGGTCAAGTAAGGGTAAGTGAATGCAATTTGATTATATATTTAATGATATAATAAGTTATTGTATTATTATTATTATTATTATTATTATTATTTCGTGTTTTTGTATTAACATTTCTTCATGAATCTTTCTAGTTTAAAATTAATCTGCTAGGGTCATTGTCATCAACAAGCAAGTTTTTCACTGTCAGAATAAAGAATGGATAGGAGACCCTGGTAAAAATTAATGCATTTGTTTTAATATTTTATAAATGTTGCAGAGCAGGGCACTCAAATTAAAGATTGTGTGCCAGATGTGGAATTCCAAGTTGTCCTTATTTAGGTGCTTGAAAGAAAAAAATCCTCGTTTTGATGGGTTTATCTATATCGATTGTGCTTTGTAATTAACATAAGAGCACCATTTTCTAAACTAGTATCAATGAAAATTACTGAATAAAGAGGATAAAAAATCCACATGTTGATAAAAAATTAACTGAAAATATTAGGACATGCATATTGGAGTCTATTATAATTTTGATAGAAAATGGAAATTTATAGACCTCAGGCTAGAGCAATATCATTGTGACATGAGGTTGTCTTGATAACACAGAGTTTGAATAATTTAATGTTAATTATCTATTAGAAATAAAATATTCACAGTGCAGAATTTTAGTTGTAATTATAAGGCACATTATTCTACTTGCCTTTAAGAAACATCTATTGTTAAAAATTTTAATATGAATAAAATAAATGAGCATTTATATGGAATGGACTGTCAAAACAAGATTGTAACTAAAGTAACATAAATCAAGCCATTTTTCTTAAGTCTCAATGCACTATTTTGTAGACATGAATTTGTTCCAAACTTGCCACTTGTTGTGCCAACTTGCAGTCTGTAACATGTAAGTAAATAGAATTAGTCAAGAATAAGCTGGCATAATTAGTAGCTTGGGATACAGAACCCATTTTAATTAAAATAAATGTATAATAACACTACAGCCAAGTCTTGCAATGGTGATTGTAAGATAATATAATTATGTTTATATTGTTATGATTGTTAAAATAAGGTATATTGTCACTTTCAAGCGACTTAAGCCTAATGTCTGTCAGTGTTTTTACATATTTACAGAATAACATTAAGTCACCAAACAGAAAAGTCGGAAGACAATTTGGATGCATGAAAAAGGCTGATTGTACATAGCAATAGTCAAAATGCATTGGGTTACTATCGCATGCAGACTTACAATTTAGTCTACTTTAATATAGCAGCTATTTTTTTTTGTATATTTCATATCTATGGGACAAAACATCATATGGAAAGAGTCAATTTTAAATACCCCAAAAATGGGATGTGACTTTTTTTTTTTATAGAAAGCTGTTTTAATATGCAGCATGAATAAATTGGTAATTAAAAAGTCCAGAGTGCTCTGTGGATACCCAAGTATAAACATAACGTTCTCTGCATAAAAGGTTGAGAAGTTTTATACAGGGTCCACTTAAGAACTTGTATGTGTTATAGAAGGTCATCCAGCATTTAAATTCACAAGCTTACTTTTAAGGTGTGCATGCCAGCTGATGTTTTCACCTTCACATCTTGAGACAAATTTCCAGAATAGATAGCATCACTCCCATATATCAATAAAACCGCCTTTATTTCAAAGTATTCATCCGGCAGAGCAACATTTCGGACCACCTGGTCCTTTCTCAAGCTGACAAAGTTAAAAACTGCATAGTATAACTTCCTTAAATATCCACATTAGCAATGCCACCTAGTGGTTACAATGTATCATAATGTTGCCAATAATAAAACATATCACTTATTGCATCATCAAGTGCACAAATACATTTGTTTGTAACATAGAGGCCAACTTAGCTTTTGTTGCTTCAATAGTATAGTATCTAGTAGTCACTATGAAATAAGCAAAGTAATGTATCATATAAAAAACAAAGTTAAAAGATTAAAAATGTCATATTTACATCAAGATTTTGTATTTAAATCAGAGGATACTGTTCATATTCCTGGCATAAGAGTTCCAAGTTTTTTTAATCCAATTTGCCTCACATCTTTATAATTGTTTTACCCTATCGCCACCTCTACTAGGCTTAGGAATCTGTTGTAAAATTTGGAACTGTAGTTGGGAAACTGAAAGTCCTGCATCAACAAAGTGGCATGCAAAAGGGTTCTGTTTTACCTTTCTCTTTATATCAGATTTGTGTTCTCCTATTCTTTCTTTAGCTTGTCTGGTAGTTTGCCCAATATACATCAAGCCACATGGGCACTTTATAGCATACACTAGAAATGTTGATAAATATGTATAATAGCCTTTTATCTTGAAAATAGTGCCCTTATGTGGATGATATATAGTATCCCTTTTGATACAGCTATTACATTGCTTACAAGAAAGACAGGGATAAGTACCATTTCTTGTATTACATAATGTATGTGTTATCAAGCAGGTAAAGTAGATGGGAAACAAAAAGAGACTTTTAGGGAGACATTTTTAATGTGGATGTTGAAAAACAAATGTATTGTTTTCAACAAAGAAATAAAATATTAGGACATTAGAAGTTGAAAATGGGTTCCATAACTATATGAAGGCACATGTTATCTTCAATACTGCCCTGTCAAATTAAACAAGACAGCAACTCTCTAAGATAAGCCTGTATTACAAATTTAGGAATTTTTGTGCAGAATAACTGTTTTTGGTTCCAAATAGTTTCATTAGCTATAAAGTCCAGAGGCAGAAGAACATTATCATCTCTTCTTTATGGTCTATTTTTCATAACATTATTGCAGAACTTAATGGTGTTTTACATATCAAACCACTTGCATTTGTCTGTTACATATGTCATGACTTGAGGTAAACTAAAGAAACTGTTATCTTAAGTCATATAAACTAATTTAACGTGTTTAACTTTTCCAAAAGCATGCAATACCATCAATGTTCACTTAAGGCCTCAGGAAAAAATCCCTAATTAGATGAACTGCTTTGATGCAATTTTCTCAATTAATTGGGATAAGTAAGTTAATTGAGTTGTGTTATTCTGTGTTAAATACACAAACCAAAGTAGCTTCATCTGTAGTTTTTCATTTAGTGGTTTTGCCTAATTTGCGTCACTTATTAGTTGCTTCTGATATGTGTAATTTCATAGGAAGTCTATTAAACCTTGTATTCTCTCTCAATATGTTCATGATCACAATAGCAAAAAGGCTTATCATATTAGTTGATGCTGTAACTTTTTTTCACGAAAATTACCTTTGTTCCATTGTATTTAATTCAAACTAATTAAGATTGTTTTAATTCTAAAACTTTTATACATAAATCTTCATCAAGGTGACTTTCCTTGGCTAACTTTGCTAAAATGTATTTTTTAAATTCATGATAAACTAGCATAATTATGAATCTTTTTAAGCAAAATCCATTATGAATGCCTTTTCAGCTTTTTTGTCTAAATCAACAATGATTTATGTATTGTTTTGTTGGCATGGGGGAGGGGGCATTTGCATAACATAATCATTTGGCAGATTGCTTTACATGATTTCTGAAATTACAGAAAAGTCTTAGTATCTTTCTTATTAACTCACAGACATTTGAGTTTTTGAAAGTAGAACTGAAATGTGTAAGCTTGGGTGCAAAAAACAAATGTTGATTCATAAAAAAAAAAAGTCACCTTTGACTTTTTTCTCCTTAATATCATTTGTTTGATTGATGCAAATTAATAAATCTGCCTTGTAGAAAGAGTATTTATTAAAAATGGAGTGAATTTAATATCTCTTTTTGTGCTGCAAATAGAGAATTCACACCCGTTCAAACCGGCTATAGACTTTCTTCTGCTAAGACATTATACAAAGCTTTGCAGAAAGTTTTGGAAGCTATGAGAGGAAATATGTGGAGTAGCAAAATGTTTTAAGGAGGGATAAAGCATATTATTTGTGACAGATGGCAAATATTTGCAGTACTTATTTTAGATAAAAAAGAGATTTGTGTGAGGTCTTTGTTTGTGCAAGTGGCACTCCTATTCACCTATGGTTAAATGTCTTATTGATAGATATAATGTGTCACACGTGATTCAGCAACACGAACTGACTTGTCCATCTACTTTTCAATATACATTTACTTTTGCAATAATTGTGCAAACACTTATGGGACATAACTGAGAGTAATCATCTCAATTAGTTGCAGAGAGGGTAATAGGTAAATGAAGGTTTATGATGAATAGGCAGAAATAAACATTTCTAGAAAGGGTGCCCTGAATTTGCTTGGTTTCCGATTAAAGTATTCTTGCTTTCCATGCATTTTTTTCATAGAAGCTCATATTAAGTAACCATCCCCTGTTGTGGGGATTTAATTGCAAATAATTGACCATGACCTACAATGTATTACATTGTATGTTTTGGGCTGGAGGCAATTGTTACAAGCTTTTACACCTGTTTTCAAAATGTGGATTAAAATACTTATATGGAATTATCTCAATGTTTGAAGAGACTCAAACTCAAAGCTGATTAGTTGCTTAAATGTTTTAATTTTCCCTCTACTTAATTTATTTTGACTGTGCTCCAGATTTAATCTTATTAAACTATGATAGCTTCATTCAGAAACATTATGCATCACTGGTTGCATGAAAACATCTTTCTTTCTTCAGTAGTCGAGTGAATTTAAAGTAGCACTACATCTATAGTCAATTATTTTAAGTTATATGTTTAATTTGTTGCAGGTATGATACATCAGACTTTTTGTAGGCAAATATGAAACATAGTATTTCTAACATCCTAGCACCCTGTTAGGAGATGCTGAAGTGTATGGGTAACAAATATTACTTACCACTTCTGAATGCTCAATAGACACTTTCACTGTTTCAATGCAATAGCATAACTCATAGGACAAATTAGGGGCGATTTACACAGTCCCCTTACACAAGTGCTAGATTGGACATCCATGCAAACCTGCACAGGTATGGGACCTGTTATCTCAAAGTTCTGGACCTGTTGATTTCCAGATAATGGATGTTTCCACAATTTGGATCTTCATACCTTAAGTCTACTAGAAAATCATTTAAACATTTAACAAACTCAATGGGTTGGTTTTGCCTCCAATAAGGATTACTTATACCTTAGATTGGATCAAGTATTAGGTACAGTTTTTTTTATTACATAGAAAAAGGAAGTTATTTCTAAAGAACCCGATTATTCAAATAAAATGGAGTCTATGGTAGATGACCTTTCCTTAGCTTGCCATAGCTTGCACAACTGCACAAAAGTCCCCATGAATTTTCTCATCTGCATTAAAATTAGGTGAAATACCCTATTCTATAATGTAGTATCCATGAATAGTTTGCGGTAGATTTCTGCAATTCGACACTGTCGAATAAATTCACGAAACTGCAGTGAAATTTAAAAATAATTTGTTGCTGTGACTGTTTTGACACTCGTGACTATTCTAAAGCGCGTCTAAATTATTCTGATGCCCACTGACTTTCATGCATTTGCAGAAAATAGGTGTGCGTCAAAATGTTGGGGGCGTCAAAATTGTAGCAGGCATCAAAATTAACATTTCATCCATCACTATCCATGAACTGTACTATATGAAAGTGATGTGATGCAATCAAGGTGCCACAAACATATCTTCAGAAATTGTCTTTGAAGACATGGTTTTTAAAAGCAAAGCTGCAAATAAAAGAGTTTATATGGATAATTTTGCATAATGAGCTATAATAAGCTAGCAGGAAGTTTTGAGTAATTAATGATTTAATTAGGAAGTAACACAGTTTTAAATCAACACTGTACCAAGCACCATTTTCTTGAAATGGGCTAATTAAAGAAATTTATTTAGAGTACCATATCAAAAATGCAAAAATGTATTAGAAGTGTATTATCATTACTACTAATAACAATGATTGCATCATTTGAGGGAGAGGAGATATTTTACATTTTATTTACACTGGCAAAGCAAAAAATGCTATAATTGGTACCTTCCTGTTTACAGGAGCCAGGTTATTAGGTACAGGTATGGGATCCATTATCCATAAATCTGGTATCCAGAAAGGCTATTTTCATTTTAGCTAAATAAATAAAAAAGGTTTAAATAATTTCTTTCTTCTCTAATAAATAATAAAACAGTAGCTTGCACTAGAACCAAACTAATATATCATTAATCCTTACTGGGAGCAAAACTCGCCTATTGGGTTTATTTAGGGGCAGATTTACTGAGGGTCGAATTTTGAAGTTAAAAAACTTAGAAATTCGATCATCAAAATTATTTTAAAGGCTATATTTGATAAAAAATTGACCTGTTTCGATCGAATAGGTCCATTTTTTATCTAATTAAAAGTGTTTGAATCGTTCAAATGCATAGTTGTTGCGCAATTCCGTTATTCCCTATCTGAGATTTTATTCATGAAACTGCTGCAAAAAATTGTTGTGGAAAAAAAGCTGTAGGACAAAAAAAACCCCACCCTTTGACTTTAATGCATTTGAACAAAAAAAAAATTGCCTTAAGAAAAAAAATGTCCATTGACTTTAACGTACTTGGAAAAATTCACTCATCACTATTTACCATTGTATTTAAGGGTATGATATATAAAGGTCTTCAACATGAGACCAATAATTACCCTTATTTCCTTCATTCTACTTCTTATTTTATAGAAAAATAATATTTCTTGTTACTTTCCGTACTAACATTGAGACTGAGTGGCTACTTGTGGAAGTAGGAGAGGACATTTAGGGGTTATTTATTAAAGTCTGATTATTTCTGGTTGGATTTTTAAAGGGGTAAAACAAAATTTTTTCACTGGAAAAAAAAACCTTGAATTTTTCAAGAATCCCCAGAGCTGTTAAAAGTCAGGAAAAAAAGTACTCCATCTCAAACCTGCCAAGGTCATGTAGAAGTCAATGGCAGATGTCCCATTAAGGGCTAGAGCAGACGGGGAGATTCGGGGGCATTTTGTCGCCTGGCGACTTGTAGCCGCGACTTGTAGCCCCCAAACCTCCCCGAATAGACAGGTCCTGGGGCGCACCGGCGTTACTTGAAAACGCCTGCGCCTATTCACACGCAGCGGCGCGATTTGTGGAATCGCTTCAAATTGACTCGCGAGACATATATATGACCTATACTGTATGTGCTGACATAAGTGTAAGTGTAATAATGAAGTTTCACTAGGCAGAACTGAACGCTAGAGAAAGATCGCTATGAAATGCTTGCACTGATGAATTACCACTAGTGAAACTTCGCCAATGTTCAGATGCTTAGACACAATTTTGCATTTTTAGTGAATTAGCTTAGTGGTAAAGAATTTGCACCTGACAAAGTGGCGCAAAGTGTGGTGGATTGTTCGCTGGTGAATATTCACCCTTTATTGAATTTGCACCTGTGTCAAAACCTATTTAAAAGCAATGAATATATCATTGCGTGTTTTGCTAGCTTACATCTTATTTCCGTTAAAAAAATCAAAACAGTTTTCACTATTGCAAAGGGATTATGACTGCTGATCAACAATAATATATTGAGCATTCACACGTGAATATTAAGAAGCAATTATTTCAATTGTCAATCTCCATGTATTTCATTTGCATATTAATCTTGAAATACATGTATCCTGCTGCTAAATGCACTTCCCAGCACAGTAAGCAGGCAGTCCCGACTGATGTATGGCAACTGTTCAACATTTTATATGCCTTAATCAACATTTTAGTAGATAGATGTCTTTTAATAATAGTATTTTGAAGAGGCTGTTATAACCTGAAATGCTACACTGTTTAAAAGCATGTCTAGATTTAACTCTTTTCTGTCATTGAATACATTTGCTGTGCTAGCAGCAAGGACTCTGTTTCTTCCTTTATGTGTATTTAAATTAATGGAAAAAATGTGTTGTTACTTCTGGAAATATATCTAGATATACTTCTGGAGTGGAAAAAAGTACTGTTTAAGGTGAAGAATCATACAAAATCAACCTGATGTTGGGATCACTGAAACTAATAGCCTTAGCATTCTTGTTTCCCTGCTCTATTTTAACTACAATATGACTAGTATATGTGTATAGGACCCAAAGTGTTATACCTGCCTACTCCTCAGGAAGTACTTGTTGTGTTACCCATGCCCCATGGAAAGGTGGTTTTCTAATTGGCTCAGGGATCTTTGTGGCCAGGCCCTGCCCATGGGGTATTAAATGGGAAGAAGCACATGACTTTTCCTAGGGCCAGGCAAGCCAGGTGCCCTAAGCAACCTGGCAAGGCACAATAGAGAGAGAGGTGATGGAGGGGACAGAGGGGTGAGTGATAAAGAGGAGGGAGCGGACAGCGATGGAGGGGAGAATGATGTCCAGGTCCAGATGGATTCAGTGCAGGATTCTATAAAGAATTCTACCAACAAATTTCCCAAATAATGCTTAACCATTTTAACTCCATATCTGATCAAAAACATTTCCAACGCCAAGCACAGGAAGCACAGATAACAGTACTTCACAAACCCAACAAAGACCCCTCAGCATGTGGAAGTTATCGACCTATATCATTAATAAATCTAGATCAGAAAATATATGCAAAGATGCTGGCAAATAGATTACAAACCAACTTTCCTACTCTAATCCACCCAGAACAAGCAGGATTCGTGAAACAAGCTGATATAACATAAAAGATTGTAGGAACAGTTTGATGAAAAATGCTCTATACTGTATGCTAAACATGTCATGCATATTTACTGCAATACTGTATTCCCTCAACACCCCTCCTTCCTTTCTGTACCCCCATATAATTTTGAAAACTTTCAAAAATAAAGACTTACAAAAAAAAAAAATTGAGTAAAAAAACATAAACAAAAATATATTCAATTTATTTTATAAAACAAGAAAACCTTCTTCCAATACAATGTGACAAGAATAGTGATGGGCGAATCTCCCGAGATTCGCTTCGCCGAATTTTTCGCGAATTTTCTAGAGAAATTTGCGAAACGGCGAAAAATTCGCGAAACGAGTCGCGGGACGATCGACGCGCGTCGCGTCGTTTTCAGCGCGCGTCGCGTCGTTTTCGGCGCGTCGCGTCAAAAACGACGCGCGACTTGTTTTCAGCGAATTTTCGCCAAGCGAAATTTCGCTGGTGATTCGCGAATTTATTCGCCAGCGGCGAATCGCGGGAATTCGCCGCGAATTCGACCTAGGCGAATAAATTCGCCCATCACTAGACAAGAATTATTTTTATTTGTTTTGAGGCCAATGGGAACTAAATAGTCAAAGGCCATTACACATTCGCTCCTAGTGCAATCTACCTATGTTTGCAGGGCCAAGCAGGCAGCTACCCTTCATTTTTGCTGGCAATATCCCCTGAAATGGTCTTTTTAGTTGATGGGCACATTGTACATTTAAATGATCATTTTGAGACAATCGTGGTCTCAAGATAACCATTGGAGCGTTTAAAATGTCTTAAATATTGTGTTTTGCATGTAATTTATGGGCAAGAAATTTGTGTCTCATGTAAAACCTTGGTGAAATTTGTCACTTCTTTTGTACTTACTCTGAGGTAAATAAGCAATGTATATATTAATTTTATCTGGTCTATAATCTAGTTATCTGGTCAGGTATCTGGGGGTTTAAATCCTGATTAGAGTGGTGGTGTTTAACATAGATAATATAATTGGACACCCCAGACCCTTGCAGTACAGCATTTATTTGCCAACAGGGATTGAATACTTTATTTGTATTACAATTTGCCAAAATGTATTAAAGTCTATTGGTGACATTTTTTTTGATGCACAACAACATTTCACATATCATTTATGGGTGTAATTGTTTTGTGAAATTTGGCATCATCACTGTTTACTTTTGTTGTTTCAGTGGTGATAGTAAGCAGTGCCAAGCAATAACATTTACACACACAAATGTACCCATTAAATATTCGTAATATATTTTTAAATATATTTTTAAATATGATAAATGCTTTCATTAGGAAAAATATATATTTTTTGGAATTGAGCTTCCTGGAGTAATTCATTTTAAACTGATTAGCTCTAAAGGGACAATGGTTGACCATACTGTGAACTAGCTGAATAATTTGCATAAAGAATAAATATTCTTTAACTATAATCTTCTTATCCTCCATAGGCAACAGATCCTGATGCTGGAGTCAATGGCCAAGTTCGTTACAGCCTGGCAAATCTAAACAATATTTTTCGTATCACTGCCAATGGGAGTATATACACATCTGTAAAGCTAGACCGAGAAACAAAAGATTATTATGAACTTATTGTTGAAGCAACAGATGGAGCAGTGGACCCAAGGCGTAGTACAATAACCCTTGCAATTAAAGTGATCGACATTGATGATAATAGCCCCCAGTTTACAAACTCCACATATTCTGTCTCTGTGCCAGAGAATATGATTCCGGGCACGGTGTTCTTACGCGTACAGGTAAGCTGCAAAAACTACTGAAGCGAAGTTTCTATTTAATTAAGATGTTTAAAATTCCATTGGGGCCTTTACAGCTCTTGATTGATACCATACTTCAGACAGCATTTAATTAAAGCAAGGAATCTGTTGCTTGGTATCTCCTGTATTAATCCGTTATGGTAAGGAAATACCAATTTAAATAACAAAAAAAATCTGTTTAATTATAATTACATTCCACTGTTGAAATTGGGTATTCTAGCCATTTGCAATGGTTTTAATCTTAGCGTGTGTGACATAAAAACCCAAGAACATGATTATGCCATCTGCATTGAACAAAACATGACATTAATAAAAAAGGATGAAGAACTGTATTACATTTATTGTTATGAATTAATTAGGTTGTACATGGGTTTCCTTTTTTTTCATGTTTGTTTAAATTGGAATTATTTCAGTATGTTCTGGTTAATTGCCCCATATTTCATGCCAAAAGGGGTGTTCTCTTTTCATTGTAGTGATGGTAGTGCTTAACATAGTACAAAATGTAAATGCTTTATGTACTGTACGCACTCTTTAGAAAGAGTATATATACGAGTAGAAGCAGTAATAGAAGGACCAACTTCTTAATCCTTTGTTTGGGAATAATATGTTGGACAGATGTCCGCATACATTTGGCCATGTAGTGTAAATCTATAGTTTCCAGAGGTTTTTATACAGATGCAGTCACTTTGGATGGTGAGTTTAATGCGTCGCGACTTAACTCATTTATCTCATTTATCCCACTTAGCACAGAATATTGTGTCACAGCATCCCATCCAATTAAAGAGTTCACCATTGAAAACAATGGTGCTTTGGTATGCTAATGAAAAGGTTAAATGCATTAAATGAGTTAAGATAACTTTAGATAACACAGTTTCTTCAATTAATGCTGAGTCACGACGCATTTAACTTACAAATCCAAGTGACTCTATCTGTATTTCCTGTCGCTCACCTAAGGAGCAGAAAAAAACCCCAAGAGATTAGCATTATAAAAATGATCCACCATCAATGCAGTATAGTTTTTAGGGATGCACCAAATTCAATATTCAGTTCAGCATTCGGCCAGGATTCAGCCTTTTTTTTAGCAGGATTCGGATTCGGCCAAATCCATGTGGATGACTGAACCAAATCCTAATTTTTTATGTAAATGTAAATATATAAAGGGACTTTTAATCACAAAAAAGGAAGAAATACCTTTCATGATCCTAATTTCATATGCAAATAAGGATTCAGATTCGGTTCAGTATTCAGTCAAATCCCAAATAGTGGATTCAGTGCATCCCCAATAGTTTTATGTTCTAACTGGCTATACAAGATCTGTTATTCAGAATGCTGAGGATCTAGGATTTTCTGGATAACAAATATGTCCATAATTTGGATCTTCATACCTAGAAAATCATGTAAATATGAAATAAACCAAAGAGGTGGGTTTTGCTTGCAATAAAGAATAAGTATATCTTAGTTTGTATCAAGAACAAGGTTCTGTTTTATTATTACAGAGAAAAAGAAAATCATTTTTAAAAATTTAGTTTATTTGGATACATAGGATTCTATCGAAAATGATGGTGTTTCCATAATTCAGAGTATTCTGGATAACAGGTTTCCGGATAATGTATCCCATACCAATACATAATTCCTATACATTACTATTATTGTATTCACCCTAGCTGCTGTTTTCAGATGTAGTAGCTTGGCTTTAACTTATACAAGCAACAGCAATATGCATTTTTAACTTTAAATGAAGGCCCCTAAAGATATTTATCTTCATTTTCCTTCAAAAACTGTCTGATAGAACCCAGTGCTCTGGTGAACACTCATTATTTTTAAATTAGGAGCAGCTTTATTTTTCATGCTGCTTTTCTGACAGGAAATTAAGTACAAAGTTAAATGTGCATTTCCTGAAAACAACAGTACATAAACTAGGAAATGCTCTTGGGTCTCAAATACAAAAATCTTAATTTTATGATGGATGAAGCCAAACATAATAATTGTCTTAAATAATTAAAATACAACAAAAATTTAGTGACCTAAGATGAATTGGCTTGCCACATGTGTAGCACAATAACACTTTCATTAAGAAAACAAAATAAAAATTGTCTGTAAATGTTTTATAATGAAAAATAATGGATTTAAAAAAAAAAGGTTTAGATCCATTTGTATGCTGGATCCCTGTATTTAAGGATGTATTAGAGAAGATTCCATATATGAGATAATTATCTTAATTCTGATTTAAGGTACTAAAACTAATATATTGTACTAAATAGCATGATATTGTATTGTTTCAAAATAATGTATTAAGTGGTGCTAAGGCAAATTGAGTCCAATTCAGTTGTAATGAATGGCAGGTTCAGAAGCTTCCACTTGCATTGCATCAGTGCTACCTTATAAAAAGCCTTACAATATAATGCAAATTTATTGAGCGTCAAGGACCCTAGGACATCTCCAGAAACAATGACTAGCATAATTACAGATTCTAATGGGTACTCCTAAACCAAATCCTTGGAAAAATCTGGCAGGGTCCACTATTCATTCCAAGGATTCTGTGTAAAATATAAAATAAATTGTATTTATATATTGTTGAATACCTATATACAGGTATATAAGTATGGGATTCATTATCTGACACCCCATTATACAGAAAGCTCTGAATTACCGAATGACCCTCTTCCGTAAACTCCATTTTAATCAAATGTTTTTTTTCTGTAATAATTAAACAGTACCTTGAATTTGATTGCAAATACGATATAATTGATCCTTAATTGAGGCAAACAATCCTTTTAGGTTTAATTCATGTTTAAAGTATTCTTTGGAAATTATGGAAAGACCTCTTATCTGAAAAACTCCAGCTCCTGAGCATTCTAGATAACAGGTCCAATACCTGTATATATTTCCTTTTAATGCTTGCTCCCCAAACCCCATGCCCCAGTCCTACAGATTACTTAAATGCCCATAATGCTGAATGGTTTCTTTGGAAGAGATCATGCCAAATAAAGAGATAAGCAGGTATGGTCTTTCTCCTCCTAAAGAAAATACTCTTTTCACTTAGGTAGGGCTGATGCATGGACTCTGCCTTGGCAGGGCTTACAAACCATGTAACTAAAAGTGTCTCTTTTTCCTAATACAGACATCCTCCCTCTAGCTTGCTGGTTGATTAACTAAGCCTCGAATTTGAAGTAAAAAATACTTTGAAATTCGACCATCGAAGTGAAATACTTCAACTTCGAATATCGAAGTCGGAGTATTTTTCTGCAAATTTGGCTATCCTGCATAAAATTGTTCAAAATGTAATAGAAGGTCCCCATAGGCTAACATAGCACTTCGACAGCAAAGTTAAAAAAAAATAAATAAATAAATAAATTTTTTAAAGAGACAGTATTTCGATTTTCAAAGTCAAAGGATTTTACTATTCAATCGTTTGAATCAAATGGTTGAATGTTCAAAGTAGCCTATTCAATGGTTGAATTATCCAAAAAAATTACTTCAAAAATTTGAATATTCACTTCGACCCACTTCGACCCTTAGTAAATCAGCCCCCCAATGTTCCTTAAAGTTGTATAATGAGAGTGCTGGGGTAATTGTTTGGTTCAGTATATGATATAAGCCACACACCCATGCACAAAACTGATTTTAATTGCAACATGGATATGAGCTTAATTTTTTGTTTTTGTGTGTGTATATGTATATATATATATATATATACGTATATACTGTATGTATATATATATATATATATCTATATATAGACAGATAATGAATTCACTCCATTAATGTGAATAAATAGTGTCTATATTCCTTTAGGGCCTTTATCAAGGACAGTATGTAAGTGTTGATAAAGGCCCTAAAGTGGGCAGAAACATTGGATATGCATTTAAGGAATAAAGACATTATTTATTCACATTAATGAAGTGCAGATTCTTCATATGAATTGTATTCTCCATATTGACCCTGCACCCAGAATCGTTGAAGAGTCATAGAACAGCACTAAGTAGTAAAAAGCCAAATCCCACATTCAGTTACATTGAGTAGGAGAAACAACAGCCTGAAAGAAATCAGCCTCATCCTAAAGTGCAGACTCTTTCTGAAAACCACATGACCAGACAAAATGACATGAGATTGCCGCCTACACACCAATAGTATAAATAAAAAAAATACACTTTTTGGTTCAGGAATTAAATTTTGCATGGTAAAGTGAATTATTTGCAGTGTACACAGTGTAATTTAGAAATAAAAAAAAAACATAAAAATCATGAAGGAATTAGTGATGGGCGAATTTATTCGCCAGGGACGAATTCGCGGCGGATTCCCGCGATTCGCCGATGGCGAATAAATTAGCGAAACACCAGCGAAAATTTGGCAAAAAAAAAACGAGTCGCACTTCGTTGGAAATGATGCGCCGCGATTGAAGTGATGCACGTCAAAAATGACGCGCGACTCATTTCGCGAATGTTTTCGCCAATTCGCAAATTTTTTCGCCAATTCGCGAATTTCGCTGGAAATTCGTGAATTTTCCGGCGAAGCGAAACGTGTGAGATTCGCCCATCACTAGAAGGAATCCCTTTAAGTACCTATTCACTGTTTGAAAGAGGTGAAAGACTGAAAGATCAGATCATACTGCTACAGTTATTCAGAAACTTAACTTGGACATAAGTTTATAAAACATATTTCATTGCATTCCATTACATACCAATAAAGTTACTACAACAGTTTAAAAATCAATTCTAATCAAGTTGAGAGATTACAGAATCCCCATTTACTGCAAATGTGACAGAAATTTCAGATATATATTTGCTGAACTGTTTATATTTCTTTTTTTTACTGATCAATGCATTAAAAAGATCCATAACACAAAAGCACAACAACTGTAAAAATGTGTTTCTGTTTGGAGGGCTCTCTAAAACTTAAGAAATGTATTTTCTCTGGTTCAATTATTTCTGCCCTTCAACCTGCTTTGTTCACTGGTTTTGTCTGCTTCGATTTTAATATTGATCTGTTTATTGTGTTTCAGGCAACAGATGCTGATCTTGGTGCTAATATTACTTATCGCATAAGATCTCAGGACGTTTTACAGTTCTTTGCAATGAACCAGTCAACTGGAGAGTTGTCCCTTTTGAAACCCCTTGATTATGAGTCATTCACAAACATGAATGCTGTTTACATGTTTATCATTGAAGCGTTTGATGTGACTGGGACTATGCCCCCTGGACTTGCTACTGTAACAGTTCGAGTTAAGGTATGGGACTGTTTTTATTTTATTATGGGATAAATATTATCTGTGAAGACTGTGATAAAATTGATCATTGTAATTATACATGTGCTGCACATGAAAGTCTGATTTACCTCCCAGGACAAGTCACCTCTGATGCACATACTGGTTACTTATAGCGGATTAAACATTAGAGAAGGGATGAGTGAACTTTTTTACCAAGTTTCACTGCAAAAATAGATTCCAATGGGTGAAAAATATTGTTGCTATTTTTGTCACCCTACAAAAAAATTTTTGTCACCCATAGACTTCAATGCATTTTGATGATTTCTGCTGTTTCGCAAATTAAGGACAAAGTTAAATGGGTCAGTTTTACCCATCACTACACAGAGGTCTACATTAATAATAATAATACCTAACCATTCATTTCACAGCTTCATGCAGGTACTCTCCAAATCAACCACTTCGACTTTAGACTTCCTCCTCCTTAATAAAGGTGGCCATAAACGGGCAAACTAAAGCTGGTCCTTTAGACTGATTCGGCAGCTTATCTGTCAGTGTATGAATGCATCCTACAGGGCTCCCCAAATGCTATCTTGGCAAGATATTGATAGGGGAAGTTTTTCTAGCAATCAAGAACCGCATAAGCATTTTGATGAGGTCCTCATCCCATCGGCACCCATTCTCTTCTTTGTAATCCAATTGTTCAGCCCTTGTGATCTTATTGTGTATGGCCACCTTAACTTCCTCTCATACAGTATATATTTGCCTTCTGGAGATCAGATCAGCTCTCTATCAGTGGAATTTAGCACCAAACAATATTAGACATTCCCCCAACACACTTTTTCCACCAAGCCTACACAATAACTATTAACAATTAACTAACCTATTAGTTTCCTTGCTCAATTCCTGCAATAGTACTGTATATCACTCGTAATGAGTGAAACTGTCCCATTTCACAGAAGAATTTGCAAAACTTCAAAAAAAGTTTGTGAAACGGTGAAAAATTCGCAAAATGCATAGAAGTCATTAGGCAGAATTTTTTTTTTACTCCAAATGCATTAAAGTAAATGGCTATTTTTCTTATGGCGGAACTTTTTTGTTCAAATAAATTAAAGTCAATGGGCATTTTTTCTTATGGCAACTTTCTTAACTTGTTGCTGCTAATATTTTCTCTAAAAAAAATTGCACATGGTGATCCATGCCTGGTGAATGCTCATCACTGTACATCACACCCTGCTGATCCATTGTCTCCTCACTAACACTCATACATTCAATAATTCTCCAACAAAATGTCCCTATACATATATACACCTTGCATTTCCCTTATACCTCCCAGACTTGTTTTAATAAAGCAGTTTTTGCATTAAAATTTTGAGTTTAATATTTTTAAGGACTGCATTGAAATGTACTATGCAACATACATAACCCCAATTTAAGCTGAACAGGTGAAAGTGCCTTCAGGGCATAAATATAGCAAGCATATCCAGGGTCAGACTGGGCTGGCTGGACCCCCAAAAAAATGATGAGCAACACACCGGTGCCCCCCACCTCGCTCCAGTCTGAACCTGAGCCCATCTGACAATGCAAAGGGGACTCATGCAAACTCTTTTTTCTATAACCCCTCCAGCCCAATGATTTAATATGAACACAAAACAATATTATGCATAAATATATTAAAGTTTTATCAGTGGAGCTCACCCGGCCGTTTTGTGCTCTTTTCCACTCCTGGCTGGTCAGTCAACTCCTCCACATACCCGCTCTCTAGCGCTCTTGGAATCTTAAATAACACTGTGCCTTTCCGTGATTCCAATGAGCGCTAGAGAGCGGGTATGTGGAGGAGTTGACAAAACAATATTATGCCTTATAATTTAGGAGTGATACACATAGCTATAAATCTCTCCCAGCTGTCATGTGTCTGTATAAGCTCTAACTATGTAGTGTAGATGTTCAGGTGCATTTTGGGGGTCCTTGCCACCCTGATGCCGCCCCCTCACACTTGGTGCATAGGCATATGGCGTACAGGTGATTATTGGCATTGCCCTCAGAAATTACACTTAGCCAAATACCTTACGATAAAATGTAACATGAATCATATTTTCATGTGCTCCAAATATTTTTGGCACTTTCTAGATGTGAAGATTTCTAATGTGAAGATTTCAGTGGTGTAATGTAGTACAGTGTACTGTACATCCATGATTTCATTAACCCTGTAATAATTATTATCTTTAATATTTTATTTACCTACTTTCTCAGATTTCTGAGTTTTTTTAAGTAATCTTAATTGCTTTTGTGTTGACACGAAACAGATTTATTTAGACAGCATTTTACACTTTCTGCCAAATCAGGCTTACCATTAAACTGAGGACATTGTGCTGAAATACACAACAACATATCTGAGATTCAAATTTAACCCTTTGAGTGCCTTTATATTTACTCAATTATTACACTGAACTGTGTAACCTTTAAGAGAAATAACTTTTAAAAATTTGTTGGATACCAACAGTAATATGTGATATGATATGACATTTGTAAAGTCATTCTAAACTGTAATGCACAATGAACAATGACAACTCAGAATGCACACATAATTAAGTATCATATGTTCACTGAATTAAAATGTACTTAATTCTATAAAATACTAATTCGATATAGACATTGTTATGGCAAATTAATCTTTTCATATGGTCAGCACATTATGGATTCTCTTTAAGGCAGAATCTAAGAGAAACATTTGTAATCACTAGATGTAGATTGAATATCATGTTAAAACAATAGTCAGGTAAGGTAACATATCACTTCATGAAATTTCAGTAGTGGGCTGGTGTGCAGATGCTTATGGTCAGCAGTTTGTTGCAGGGAACATTTTGTGGTAAATAAAAATATGAAGCCACATAGCAGCAAAGCAATCATGATTTCTATAAAGAATTTCCCTTTTCTGCTTCTGGAATTACTGCTGTTCTTGAAATAATAGTGTAATAAAACCTTGGCTCACAAAACATATTTGAGATAGATATTTGAGAAATTACAATGAACCTGCTCAGAGATGAGTAAAAACAAGAAATATATATTTATATAATGTTATATTGCTATGTATCATATATCTATCTTTATCTGTATATCTATAATCTATGTATCCCTCTGTCGGTCTGTCTGTCCATTTGTCTATATATCTATCTTTATCTTTCTATCAATTGTTATCTATCTATCTATCTAGCATCTACCTACCTATCTATCTCTCTCTTCCTATCTCTCTACCTCTCTATCTCTGTCTATATTTCTATATCTATCTATCCATCTTTCTTTCTTTCTTATATCTATTTCATCTATCCGCCATTCTGTCTGTCCGTCTGGCTATCTATTGATATATCTATCATATATCTATCTTGATCTCTCTATCAATCTTTATCTATCTATCTATCTGTCTTTTATCTATCTATCATCTACGTAGCTATCTTTATCTCTCTTCCTATCCCTCTACCTCTTTATCTCTGTCAATCTTTCTCTATCTTTCTATCTATCTATCCATCAATCTATCTTCTATTCTTCTATATATTTCATCTATCTATCTATATTCTCCTGTAATCACCTGTAGTTTGTAGCATATTTATCAAACATAGACATTTTCCTAAAAGAAACTACTTTTTGCTTTGAATATATTTTCTTTTCATCTTTGCATATTTATTCTCCAGTGAACAGAAATGCTGATTGCTAAATTGCTACAAAATGACACAAAAATAGAACAATTTATAGATTTCTTGTTGACATCTCTTAAAACTAATAGAAAAGAAAGTTACATAAATCTCAATGTGGTAGTTTAACAACATGGCTAACCTCCATTTCACTAAGGACTTGGCTTAAAGTATAGATGGGGACGTGTGGTGTAAATTGTAATTGAACCTCTGTTCAATTTGATCCAAAAGACATAAATGTCCTGGTCCTATCAAAAAGGTAACATTATAATATCAGTGCTGCCATGGAGGAGTGCTATCCTCTTTGTTGATAATTTTAGCCTATATTTTGTATTATGCAGACATGATTTATGTTAGAATACAAGGTTGTATGCCTGTGTTTATTCAAAAGAAATGTACAATTTAATAGGGGAGTTCAGTTCATCAGGTCTGAGGAAGGGCTTCAATCAGAAGCATTGCTCTCGGGTTCTGATGTATTATGAAAATATCTCCTGGACCAATAGAATAAGGCCGATAACTCTAGAGGGTGCAAAATTATTTTAAAGATACCTGTATACATGATTCCTCATATAAGGAAACCAGGATAGTCTGCTTCTGCTTGCAGGGACTTAAGCTGACAGAATTATTTAGTCCTTACCTTACAGAGTTTTCAGGTGTCAAATAAGAAAAAAATCTAAATTTTTTAGAGTCTTTTCCTGCACCAATTTGTTAAAATGATTTAATTGATAAATAAGGCAAAACCGTGGATGGAAGTTTGGTAGAAGTTATTTTAATAAAATAATGACAGAAAATTATGTTTTAGTAAAAACCCCAGTAAAGTCCCAGACTTACTTTCAACATCAGTGAAGTGAAGGAGGGTTTGAATGACTTGGTCAGCCTACGGGTAAGTGGGAAATAGGCCCAGAGGCAAACTAACATAGGGTAAACAATAACATATAAATATATAATTATTTTTGGTAGTTCAGATAGTGATTATGCACCTAGTTTACATAAGCCTGGTTGTCAAAAGTGTTTTCCATTAAACAGATATAGATAATAGCTATACTGTACATATGAGAAGGCTTAAAGGCGATGGAAACCATATTTTTATATAAAATATTTATTTACAGAAGTTATTCACATAATAACACATGTTGACTAAAAAAGGTTTTGGGGAGTAGTGGCTAGTTTCATTCTTTTGCCAACTGTACTGCTGATTCCATTTAATTAGCATGGAAGTTGGCTCAGTTTACAATAAAATTCCAATGTCTTTCTTAGTTAATAATTTGATGGAATAATATTCCAATGTATTTTATGTTCAAGTTTTACCATATTTTGAAAGAAAATGTAACAGAAAGGATTCAGTGATCAGACTCAGTATATAAATCTAGGAATCAAAATTTTGAGTCCTGTGGGACAAGGTCTATGTCAAAAACAACCTGTGCACAAAAAGGAAAATAAAAATAAAAATGTTGCTGTTCTGTTTGTCTTATGCAAGTTGTTAAATTCTTCACCATTTTTTGTAACTTATACTTTTTATTTTTCATTTGAAAAACCATAAAGCATTAACATGTTTTAGTTATCTAAACTCTAATGTTTAAAATTGCAATTGGTAACTTCAATAAGGTATACTTGTAAAAAAAGTCAATGGGAGGTATATTTTTAAAACTCAAGCTTTTGTATCATTAATTGTTTATAAAATCTAGAACTTTTAAAAAATAATTGGAGCAATGGGATTTTGTAAGTGTTTTTTCCTTTTTTAGAGAGTTTTTCTTTTTACAGCAAATTATATAGATCAAGAATTTTCATAAATATGCTAGTGGCTGAGGTAAACCTAATTAAGGTTTATCACTAGTAATGAGTGCTTTTTTTCCACCAGGTTTCACCCTCGAATTCAACCAATAGTAAATCTGCCCCATATTTGAATTGTGGTCGAATTGAAATCCTTCGAATTCAAATATCGAATTCGAAGGATTGTACCGCAATTCGATCGATAGAACAATCGTATAGAAATAATTTGATAAAATCGTTCGATTCTAACGATTTTAACCATTTGATCAAATTGTTTTATTCAATCAAAAATACTTAAATCCAATTTGGTAGGTTGAATCTGGTGAACTGGTCAGTCAAATAAAAATGGGGAAGTTATTTGACTATAAAATATTTTAATATTAGAATAGAATTTTATTCAAATTATTTGAATCATTTGATGGTCAAAGTGGTCTTCAAAAACATTCGAAAATTTGAATTCAAACCTTTTTGGAAATTCGATCAAATTTGGAATCCTTCATGTGAATTTGATAAATCTGCCCCTAAAAGTCAAAATTGTAAATAGAAGCATTTGTCTTTAGTCCATAAAAAATATTTGACAGACATCCTGAATCCCCAGTGTATAATTACCTGCTTTTTTTCTGGTTGATATCGCTGGGGGGATTAGTAAAGAACAAAAAATTTTCTAAAACAATTTAGAAAATGTTCAACTAATTGGGATAAATATTTGCTTGAAGCCAAAAGCAGAAAAGGTGCACATTATTTATTCTTTGGTCATTAATTTAAGCCTCCCTCCAAATATATATTTTTGATTCTAACCTTTGTTAAAGAACACAGAGAAAAATTATAATTAAAGCAAATATGCAAAATACTACATTAAGGGGGTTATTTATCAAGCTCTGATTTTATCTCAGTA
>CM044444.1:3003091-3016944 GCA_024363595.1 Xenopus borealis | reverse complement strand
AACAGAGTGATGTTCAAATGGAGCCTTACCATGTCATGTAACTTATACCATACAGCCTGCCTAGGTCTCTGCAAATTATCATTTCTACTCACTAAAAGTATACAGAAATGTCACATCAGTTTATATTAGCCAGGGGCAATATCCACATCTCAGCTTTTAACAAGACATGGAGCCATCTGTAAGGAAATTAGTAATGTTTTCAATGCTGGCAGCTTTTGCAAATATTCTATTTTATCTTGTTATTACAATATATTTCTTTAGAAAGTAACTCACTCAAGAAATAGATAACAGTTAAGTAGGCCTGTAGGTGCTCATGTAATATACAAGTATGGGACCTCTTATCCAGAATGCTCGGGACCTGGGGTTTTCTAGATAACAGATCTTTCCGTAGTTTGTATCTTCATGCCTTTAGTGTACTAGAAAATCATGCAAACATTAAATAAACTCAATAGTCTGGATTTGCTTTGAATAAGGATTAATTATTTCTTAGTTGGGATCAAGTACAAGGTACTGTTTTATTACAGAGAAAAAGGAAATCATTTAAAAAAAATTGTATTATTTGGATACAATGGAGTCTATGGAACACATCCATTCCATAATTCAAAGCTTTCTGGATAACAGATTTCCAGATAAGGATCCCATACCTTTATCTGTAAAATGTATTCTGCGTCAAACTGTGCCTCCATTGTAAACCTTTAATGGATGTTTGTCATGCTTTGGTATCACACCTTGATTCCAAATGAGCTGATCCTAAATAATTGCTCAATTCCACCCATCATGTTAAGGTTACATTTTTCCCTTTTAGGGCATATCAAACAGCGCAATCCCACATTTTTTAATCATGTTTTTGTCCAAATAAAAAAAGCTTGAGGTATGTACAATATAACTAAATTTAGTGCCATAGGCATAATCTGTCCCATTTGGCTCCACCAAAGAATGTTTGCAACCACAGCAAAATTATTTTCATCCAAAATACACTGAAGTTAATGGCAACTGTTTTTTGCACAAAATACATATATATACATGAATACATTTTGTGGAGAAATTTTCATAGCAAATGCCATGATTTTTCAAGAACATTGGCTCATCACTATTAACTAGCATATGACCACCTGTGCTTCACTTTGATGCACATAGCACAGTAGTGATGGGTGAATATGATCCATTTCACTTCACTGAAAATTCACAAAATGGCAAAAATGTATCTAAATGCACTGAAGTCTATGGGTGAGAATTTTTTTTTTATGCAAGACAAATTGTGAAACAAATTTTTAATTAGAGTCTACGGGTGTCATTTTCTCCGCAAAACTTACCAAAAAACTTTGCCACTACTTCCTCACTACACATCAGTTTTTAATGATCACAAGCTCTGCATAGTTAATACTTTAACTACATTTTAAAACCAACTATTTTAGTTTGATCAATTTGGTCTTGAAAGGGCAGTTTCGTGTCGCATAATA
Source organism: Xenopus borealis (assembly GCA_024363595.1). Classification (NCBI taxonomy): domain Eukaryota; kingdom Metazoa; phylum Chordata; class Amphibia; order Anura; family Pipidae; genus Xenopus; species Xenopus borealis. Next base: position 3,015,484 of record CM044444.1, on the reverse strand, counting down.
TTTATTCCCAATTCTTGCAACAAAGACAGAATTTGATTTGGAGTCCCCAAGGTGAATTCTTGTCTTTAAATTTGGTCTTAAGAATTCCTATGTACTCCTGGTACAAATGGCAATAAAAATCTTGAATCTTGAAAGTAAAAACCTTTTAACTCTTTAAACCGAACTGAAGAGATGGTTATTTTCTTTCTTATTCAAATGCCTAAAGTATTTGCAAACCTTTTCTTCTCTGCTACTATCAGTGGATTCATTCATATGGCATGATGCAGTCTGCATGCTAAACTAAACATCCTTTAAAGGCTACAGCTGACTTTTCTGGCCCCTGTATTCAGGCATGTAATTAATTGCACATCACTGCAGTTGTTTGTGGATTCAAAAGTAGCAAGGAAAGTAAATCAAGAAACTCTATAAAGGTGAAACTGCAGGGGTCATTAATGAATTCTGAGGCAGCAAGCAAAATGAAAAAGTGTGTGATTTCTGGTAAACAACAGGCTGGGCAGGATGGGCAGCCAATGATTCAAGCACTCTGTGGGTGTACACCTTATGCCCACCAGTGATTCTTCCATATCTGAACTGCAAAGGTTAGGTTTAGTGGAACTTGATGACTGGATATAGAGAAGAGGGCTCCATGTATTGCATACAAAAAATATGGTGCTTTATATAGTTGAATTAAATTGTGTTGAAAAAAGACAAAGTCCATCAAGTTCAACCCCTCCAAATGAAAACCCAGCATCCATACACATGCCCCACGCTACTTTCTCATAAATTATAAATGCCCATATCTGTACCAAGGGGCTGATTTACTAAGGTTCAAAGTGAATATTCAAATGCAAAGAATTCTATATTCTAAGTAAATTTTTTAAAAACTTCGATCACCAAATAGTCTAATTCGACCATTCGACCATTCGAATATCTCTATAAAAATACTTAAATTTTTTTACTTTGCCAAAGAAAATCTGCAAAACTGCTATGTTAGCCTATGGGGACCTTCTAGACCAAGTTTTATTTTATCGAAGAAAAATCCTTCGATTGTAAGCTAAAATCCTTTGAACGCTGGTGAAATTCGGTGAAAAATCATTCAACTTCGATATTCGAAGTCGAAGGATTTTAAAGTGGACCCGTCACCCCACACAAACCCCCAGTTCTCTTAACCATTTAATTGTGTAGCCAGGACATGGGGATAGACATCGGGTCCCCCATTCTGGTGCACAAACAAGATTCTGAGATGATGCAAGGCTTGCCTTAATAACAGTGTCCACAAAATGGCTCCTGCCTGCTTGCTATAATTCCCAGACTGAAGAAAACAAGATTATAATAATTTATATAGTGTAATTAATGTTCATTTTGCTTGACTAATGTGATAAAATAGAATTTTGAATATTTTTTAGGGGTGACGGGTCCACTTTAATTCGATGGTCGAAATTTCTACTTCTATATTTAACCTTTAATAAATCAGACCAACTGTAGAGTTTAGTATCACAATAGCCTTTGACATTATGTCTGTCCAAGAAATCGGCTAAGGCCCTCTTAAAAGCATTAGCAGAATCAGTAGGGATGCACCAAATCCAGGATTCGGTTCGATATTCGGCCAGGATTTGGCCATTTTCAGCAGGATTCATCCGAATCCTTGTGCCTGGCTGAACCAAATCATGTGACTTTTCCTCACAAAACAAGGAAGTAAAAATGCTTTTACCCTCCCCCATGTTAATTTGCATATGCAAATTAGGCTTCAGATTTGGTTTGGTATTCGGCTGAATCTTTCACAATGGATTCAGGGGTTTGGCTGAATCCAAAATAGTGGATTAGGTGCATCCCTAAGAATCAGTCATCACATCATCACCTGACATTCCACAACCTCCCTGTCCTCCCTGCTTCAAATGAAAGTAATTTTCTTCTAGTCTGAAGGGGTGGGCTTTATGGGTAAAAATGTCCCCTGCTATTTGTCTATAATGTCCTCTAATGTACTTGAAAAGTGTAAACATGTCCCCTCGCAAGCACCTTTTTTCCAGAGAAAACATTCCCAACCTGGACAGTCTACCCTCATAATTTAAGTCTTCCATCTCTCTAACCAGTTTAGTTACACTTAGTCTTTGCACTCTCTCCAGTTCATTTACATCCCTCCTAAGGACTGGAGTCCAAAACTGCACTGCATACTCCAGATGAGGCCTTACTAGGGATCTATAAAGAGGCATAATTATGTTTTCATCCCTTGAGTTTATGCCCTTTTTTATGCAAGACAGAATTTTATTTGCTTTAGTAGCTACAGAATGACACTGTCCATAATTAGACAACTTGTTATCTATAAAAACCCCAAGATCCTTCTCATTTAAGGAAACTCCCAACACACTGCTATATAGTGTTTAACTTGCATTTATGTTATTTTTGCCAAAGTGCATAGCCTTGCATAACCTCATTTTCCAGTTTGCTGCCCAGTTTCCCAACAGTATTTTCAATGCCCACCTCCAGGTCATTAATAAACAAGTTGAAAAGCAAAAGACCCAGTACAGAGCCCTGCGGTATCCCAGTGACAACACTGGTCCATTTAGAAAATGTTTCATTTACCACCACTCTTTGTAGTCTACAATTATGTCAGATTTTTTTGTACTTTGCACCATGCCCAGTGAACCCTGTTGCTTTCAATGTTGTTCTGTTCCCCTTAATGCTAGGTGTAATTTATTTTCTTAAATGTTATTGTTTATGTCTAAATTCTTAGACAATTCTTAGTACTCATGTCTATATCCCCCAGAAGTTCCCCATTCCACTTTAACTGTGTTGCAATTAAGTTAACATCACTTATCCAGAAACCTAATATCCAATGATCTCCAAATTAAAGTTAGACCAATGCCCATAGAGTCCATTTTAAGCAAACAATCAAAAATATTTTGTACCTTTTAGTTGATGATAAGTAAGCAGCTAGAAGTCGATTTTGGTGTCCAAACAGTCCTATTAGGTGTATTTAATATTCAATTGTTTTTAATTAAATTTAAGATATGTTGATCCAAATTACACCAACACCAAAGGATCCCAAAGCTTTTAAATGCATGAAAGATTTCCTATGAACACCCTATTCTTTTTTTTATACATTTCTAAGGAGTTACTGCTCAAATCATATATGAAGGGGGAAGGGAGGATTTGGAGGGTTCTACTGTACATACAGAATATTAATCATACAAACACATGGTAATAAAGCATCTAAAATATGATGATGAAACAAAAAGAATTTCTCCATACAGCTTTCACATCTGCATTCACCTTCACCCTTTCTAACATGTTCCACCAGCAGAGAACTAAAAATAATATCTCAAGATTAACAAATTGACTGGCATGAGAGAGGGTCCCCAGGGTGATTCAAACAATTATTTTGAACTAGTTTATCATTTTCTCCGTTACTTCTGACTTCAGTCAACCTCTTCTATCTCCCTATGTGCCGTTGTAGACAGTGTGCCCAAATTATTTAACGTGCAGCATTGAAAAATGAAATTGTACAGCATATTTAATTATACTGGGAGATAAATGGTTTGAAAAAACTATATTTTTTTCTGATTTAATGGTAAAAAAATACCATTACACCTTATTGTCTGCTATATTCTCTCAGGTGCAGCCATTTACTTTGCCAAAAAAGGCTTTAAGTACAAAATATTGTGTAATTTGTTATTATTTAAGAGGGAAATTAGAGCATGTCAGTGTTCACCAGAGTGAAATAATGCTGCTATTGATTGTTATTCATTTAAAGGTGTATTTTTAGAAGGGTGGACTCTTACTTTCACCCATTAATAAACAAGCTACTGTGTAGCCACGGAGGCAGCCATTCAACCACAGGATACAAATATATAACAGATGTGTAGCAATGGGGGTAGACACTCAAGTACAGGATGCACAGTAGATAACAGATATGTACTACTATAGTTTATATAAACAAGCTGCTGTGTAGCCATGGGGGCAGCCATTCAAACACAGGATACACAGTAGGTAACAGATAATTACTACTATAGTTTATATATACAAGTTGATGTGTAGCCATGGGGGCAGCCATTCAAGCACAGGATACACAGTAGATAACAGATAAATTCTGAAGAATCCCATTATATACTACAGATTTTACATGTTATCTGCTGAGCATTCTGTGCCTTTTCTCCCTTTTCATGGCTACAAAGCAGTTTCTATATATATCCCGTGCTTGAATGGCTGCCCCCATGGCTACACAGCAGCTTGTTTATATAAACTATAGTAGTACTTATCTGTTATCTACTGTGTATCCCGTGCTTGAATGGCTGTCCCCATGGCTACACAGCAGCTTGTTTATATAAACTATAGTAGAGTTGCTGAAGCAAACATGCAGTTGTACTAGTACATTATATTTTCATTACTTTAGGACACTTTACTTTTTTGGTGTTACTGTACCTTTAAAGCCTGATCTACATGTTTGTTGAATTTTATATAGCATTTAATGAAAACTCTACTGAATATTAGATAAACTAATGTCTGTTACATTTAAAGCACTTTACAAGAGGAAATATTTATTCCTTTTACATTCACTGTACACATGTTTTCAAAGGTAATTGTAAATAATGCCGTCAAATGAATCTTTGTTGAATTTCTCTGGATAAAATTAATGATTGGCTGATTTAAAAATATGAAAAAATTTATTATGCAAGATTTACTGAGCAGCAAGACACTAAATCAGCCCTCGGCAATGCACATGCAATTTCAGCTGATTTATTCAAGCCATAATTGATTAGCACTGTGCATGTTTAGTAATATTTAATTTTCTTCCTCTTGGAAGAAAAAAAATAATGTTATAAAGATGTTATCTACTGTTTTAACAGTTCAGCATTTGCATGATACATAACTGAGATTGTTATTGTAATTGAGTAGAGGGAATTATGTAAATATTGGAAACAGTTTTCCCTTTACAGTTGTGAAATATGAGCATTTTGCTGCATTTTCTATGACTATGCACATTGAACAGAACTAGAAGTTACAGCAAATCTATAACCTCAAATTCTATTTTATAAATATGGGATTCATTTATTCCAGTTGGTTTGCTTTTTTAAGCATAGAAATGAATTTTTCGTATTTAGAAATTTGACCTTATATGTAATAAAGGGCATAAATTGGTTTTGTGTGGCATAAGTTCACATCAGATATAAGACATTGACTAAATATCACAAGAGGAAGCACAAGTTAAAAAAGATGAAAGTCGTGTTTATTAGAAAAATACACTGTGAGGAATGGTTTGATGCTGCATTCTGTATAATGGATCTATGGATTAAAGAACCAATACCAGTACTTTGTATAACAGCAGAGATATTTATGTCTCCTGATGAACACAATGCAGTAGCAGCACATTGCTTAATGTGGGGCTATAGTTAAAACAGTATCAGTTTCTACATTTTTTTATTATTTAGAAGTTGCCAACATATTGTGCATGGGCATTGGTGACAAAATGGTAGAAAATAAAATGTCACAAATGGAAAAGAAACATTTTCAGTGCAACAATCAAACAAACCACAAAAGGGCTAAGTTGGTAAATAACCAGTACAGTTACAGTAACCAACTAGCCATTAGTTTTTCTTTGACAACTTAGGAAAAATCCTGTAAGAAAAAAAATAAGTCTGAGAAGTCTTAAATCAGCCCATTCATTTAAAAATAAAGCAAAGATCTGACTGCTTGTTTGGAGTGACTACAATGGTGATTTTTAGCACTAGTGTCAGTAAGATTGCCTTAGATCAGAGGGTCCTGCTTTCGAGGAAGAATCCTGTCCTTGAAATAATACCTTGTAACCATAACATATATTAATGAGCTCCAAAATATGTTCATATCCGACCAAAATATTTCCACATTTTCAAAAAATACAAATTACACATACGACATATGGAAAGTTGGTGTGAGGCCGTTATTGAATTTTTCTATTGCTATGGCATAAGTTGAGGAAACAAACCTGAGTCACAGGGGTATTATGAAAAGTGAACATATGTATGTATACTAGTACAAGTTCAGCTTCAGATTTGCTCTAGACCAGGGGTCGCCAACATTTTTTACCCGTGAGCCACATTCAAATTTAAAAAGAGTAGTGATGGGCGAATCTGGGGCATTTCGCTTTGCGGTGGAAAATTCATGAAACGGCAATGTGCTGGCGTCCGTTTATGGATGCCGGCATAAGCTTTTTTGTCAAAATGAGACTCCAGTGAATTGTTTGCAGGAATAATTTCGCCCATCACTAAAAAAGAGTTGAGAAAGAAACACAAGCTTGAAAAATGTCCTTGGGGGGCCAAATAAGCAGAGGAGGAGGGTGACTTTTTTGTTTGAGGAGACTAAAGGAAGCCACACACACAGGCTGGTTCAAAGCTAATTTCTAATGATGAGAGCTGAAAAGCATACACTGATGGGACTTTGAAGAATTGAGTACTAGGTACTGTATATAAGCTTACATTAATTTATTTGAATGATTTTAGAAGTTTAACACTAATGTTATCGCCACCAGAATATACATTACAGAAATGGGCAAAGGCATCACTACACAATGGGGTTACGGATGTTTAAAGTAGCCAGCAGGCCCTGTTTCCTCACCACTCATCTCCAATTTTAGAAACTGACTATTATTTATCTCAACTATAAAAGAAATGTGCTGCAATTTACAAAACCCAAGCTCACATAAAATAATTATTTTAAGATAAGAGATTTAAACAATGTGTTTTGTTATTAAAACTGATAGCTTAGCTTCTTGTTTTACTGTAGCCAAAATTATGTATAAAACTATATACACAGGGAATGCTAGATCTATTTTTTGCACATGTCAAGAATAAATAGCCTAGCGCTTTATGAGCAGGGAATGATTTGCACTTTATATCATATTAAAGGAATATTGAAAATGTGGCATTTTCTCTTAGGGTATGAACTGATGCTAAATAGCTTTTCTAATATGAAGAGAGGTCTACATGTATACAATAAAAATATCATCGTTGTGGTTTGAATTCATAAGTATATTTCTCCTTCTCAAGGCTTTAAATTCTATTTTTTAGGATATGAATGATTACTCACCAGTATTTACTAAAGCTCTGTATTGGGGAATGGTTGCTCCAGATGCTCTCAAGGGCACCCTTGTTGCTACGGTTGCAGCTGAAGATAAAGATCCTGTGGTAAGTCAAATATTTCTATTAATACAGTAATAGTCTAGTCACAAACCTCTGTAACCCTTATAAATGACTTGACCCTCAGAGGATCAAGGGTAATTATCAAGTTTTTCTGCAAGCAGTACATCTCACACATTTGATGCTTTCCAATTTTCCTTTACTACTCGCTCGTAGGTCTTTTATAACGTCTGGTCCAGCACTGACACTTGAATCAATTTAACACCAGGAAGCATTTTAAAGCAAGAAATAATTCATATAATCTAAATATACTCTGCAAAAACAGCAAAACCAAATAAATATTGCATGTTGCACCCAGATAAATTCAGCTGCTCCAAAACACACAAATCTACTCATTCTTGGAAGTGTACCTTATAGAACTTATAAACCGTATACTGTATATGACATATCAAGGCACTGTGATCTCCTATTAAGGGAATTGTTCAGTATAAAAGTAAAAACTGGGTAAATAGATACAGTAGGCTGTGCAAAATAAAAAAAAATTATAATATAGTTAGTTACGCACAAACATAATGTATAAAGGCTGGAGTGACTGGATGTTTAACATAATAGCCAGAACACTACTTCCTGCTTTGCAGTTCTGGTTTTCACTAATTGGTTACCTGGCAGTAACCCATTAGTGACTTCTGTAGTTGCAATTTTTTTGGTTTTTGGGTCAAAGGAATGAAACAATGAAATCTAGCTGTGTGTGCATATATCTAGAAGCAAGTTATCTCAAGCCATAGAATTGTGCTTTGTGTGGATTCTACTGTACATGAAATTATTACAAAAGCAGCCATTAAAACATCAACTGCTGTTACACATGGCTATGTTCCATAATTGTCAAATTATCTGGAAGTATTGGCAAAATGATGAAATGATGAAAGCTTGAGGTAGCCATTGAGGTTATATTATAAAACATTACTGTGCTTTTAAGAAAATGACAATGATTGCATTTAAACCAGCATAATTATTCCCTTCATGAGCCATTATTAAGATGTCCTTGATTTGTCTAATAGCATTATTTTTAATCAGCAAAATACTATGTATAATAGATCTAAATTCTAAATTTTATACCTTGGAATCATGAAAAGCAGTAATATCAGTAAATAGTGCAGAAATGTTTTAAATGGAATAGTGGCTAAATTAAAAACTTTAAGGTTGGGGTCCCTTATCTGGAAACCAATTATTCATTAAACTCCAATGTCCACCTCCCATAAACTCTTTTTAAATCAAATAATTGTTGGTTATTATAATAATAATTAATTATAATAACATTATGATTAGCAGATTTTCCAACCATCTAAGCATCAATGATTAGATGCTGCATTACCAGCAGCAAAAATAAATTTCCTTTGAATCAACATATTATTTATATTTATCCTGTACATCTTTTCCTGTAAAATCTTTTTTTTGAATCAATAACTCTGGTTTCCATTTTCTCTCAGCCATGTTTTAGTTTGTTATAATAGCACTCCCATGCCGCAATCGTATAGGGCCAGTCTAAAGGGCCATATTAAATTGGAATATAGCCCCCAGTTCCAAGGGCATGCATAACTCACTTATTGAATGTATTCCACAAAAAAATTTAAGTTAAAAAAAATAACTGTTAATTTATAAAAAGTTTAAAATAATAGGCATACAGACCAATTGTTGTTGTACTTAGTCATAGGCATTGGATGCCAGGGGGTGGTTGTACAGCCCGCACCAGGGCACGCCCCCACCTAGTTCCGTTACTGGATTCAGGCAGGTTTTGTTACCATAAGGCTGGGAGTGGTGAGCAACTTGTATTTGTTAACGTATTTAAGACACAGTCTAATGTTACAGTACCTGATATGTAAGGAACGTTTGCATGATTTTTCTTTTAAATGTATGACCATATCAAGTGACCTTTTACTAACAATCAAACTTTTAGCTGATCTTATTAGAACATTTTAATCAATCCACATTGAGGGTTTCAGGTGTTTTTTCTATTAATTGTCTGAAAAACTCACAGTTTTAGAGGATAAAGATAAAGATATTCATACTTCTTAGAACATTGCTTTTTACCATTCTTACTTTTTCAGTTCAGATATTTTAACAAATGCCAAGGCATTCCTAGTTTTAGAGGAATAGAGTTTAATCATAGTTTTAAAAACTTCTAAAACCACAAAAATCTGACTTTTGCTAAACAGGCTTCAAGTCTTGGTGGTGGAGATTTCTGGATGTTTTGCAGTCATAAGATTTTCCCAATAGGCTGTCATCAAATCATCTGTGTGATTGATGTTACTTGAGCTATTTACTATATAAATATGTAGAAATGACCACATAATCATTAACTTCATAATGCTTGTGTTTATTTAAGTGTTTTTAGTATTTAACCTAATCAGTTAATAGTAGTTGCCATATTTCATATACCATTTTATAGTAATTGATCCCAAAGCAGTGCATGTTAAAAAGCCTTGATTGGATAAACATTCATTTTAGTTTTTTGTTTGTAGTTGAATTTATATGAAATCCTTAATTTGCATTTATGATGAGACTTTTTCTCTGTCTGACAATATAAGTCAAAGTAATGCTGAAAAAAAGGTGAGCAAATGATTTATTTGCTCAAACACTTGTTATTTAAGAGGCATTGCTTGAAATATGCACATGTGAACAGTGACAACCTCAAAATTGTGGCAAAGAAGTGGTGGTCAACTGCCTCAATTTGCAATATTAATAAAATAACGATTTTGCGATTTTAATAAAATAACTTTCTAAATCTATCATGCAATTTAAGAATAAAGAATAACTATAAAGAAGGTTCTGCACTTTTTTTTGGATTGGTTGTTTAAAATTAAAACTCAACCATTACAACTTCCACATTAGTTCCTTTGGAAAAAAAAAGTGGAAGTCGATGGAGGCACAGTTGAGTAGTCTGCTGGTATTGCCCAACTAGACATATCTTTATCCATGTTTTAAATGCAGTGTTAGGCCAAGTCATTTTGACACCCAATACAAGGGCAGCGGTATGCATTTCTTTCTCTCAGTTCCTCCAAACTATTGTGCTTTCTGCTTCCATGTAGAGTTAATGGCAGATACAGATAGGGGAAGGGTGAAAAGCAACAGGGTGCTTGGTGGCAGGATGCAGCATAAATTATTACCACCAGTTTGTTTTTGTCTTTCAATAATATCACACACTCGGATCCTTCAATGGTGTAACTCTAGAAATGCTGGTGACATTTACTCGTAAAGCAGTAGACTATGGTAAGATGAGAAACAACATGGTATGATCTTCTATTCCCTCATCATGGCCTCATCATGGATGCATGAGAATTTCCAATGGTTGCACTATTTTGCCTTCAGGTTGCAGCCTATTTTTTCATTTAGAATACCATGAAGTAAGACCTAAAAAAGCTTGTAAGGTCTTGAAATCAGATGGAGTAGTAACAGCGATGACATGGTCAGGGTCAGGCAGCAATCCATCTTGTGAAATTATATGACCCAGAAATGACAGATGAGTATGTCTGAAGCGGCATTTGGAAAGGTTCAGTTTTAGTCCTGCAGAATCAATGCATTCAGAACTTTTTCTAGGTATTCATCATGAAGCTCCATAGTTGGAGTGTAGACAATGATATCATCCAAGCAGCATTGTACACCAGGTATGTCATGTATAGAAGACATCAGTCTTTGAAAACAACTTGGTGCTGAAGCCAGTCCATAAGGTACACGCTTGAACCGAAACAAACCATCATGGGTGATAAATGCAGTGAGTTCTCTGCTTCCCTCATGCAGTAATACCTGATGATAAGCACTCTGAAGATCCATGGTGGAAAATAATTTTGCTCCTTGGAGTTCTGAAAATATTTTTTCTATGTGTGGCAAAGGATGATTATCCATAACAACTGCTTTATTAGGTTCACGGAGATCAACACACAATTGAATACCTCCGGTTTTCTTCATTGTTACAATGATTGGTGAAACACTTTTGGAGGATTCTGATTTTTCAATAACATCTTGCTCTACCAGTTTCTTTAGTTCCTGTGAGACAGTCTCCATTATAGAGTAGGGCAATTTATATCTTTTAGAAACCACATTTACTCTTGGCGTGAAAAAGTTCTTTATAGCAGTAAGAGCAGTTCCATAAGTCTCATCACGTAATCGTAATGTATAGAATATACGCTGTCCCTCTGCTCCCAGGCAGTGAATAAGTAAAGCACGCTTTATAGCTGGACAAATGTCCCCTTAGTCAGCAGCAATAATTTAACTATCAAACATATGGATCAGAGCAGTAAGGTATGGTAGGCTCACCAGGATTTGGAAGAAAAGTTGCAGGCTGCTGCAGAGGTAGACATCCTGTCACCAATCTGTTGTGTTTTGATGGCTGAGAATTAGTAGAGTATTTCAGTGCTTTATTAGCAGGCTCATCAGCCATTACACAACAGTAACCTAAACTATAATGCTCTAAACAGTATAGTAAGTATGCACAGTATAAGTTTTGAGCACAGTGACATCTGCAGGCCATTTATATAAACACCACAGAAGGAAGTCCAACTAATCTTTATTACCAATGATAATCACTATATAGTTTAATCCTGTTTACCACTGTTAATAATCTTTACTTCCATCCCCAAGGATTTAATTAAGGTCATTTATCAAGGCTGTGAATAATTCACAACCAAGTTATATTCTTTGCACTTAATGTAAGCTATAACTTGCTTTGAATTTTTATTGCTACTCATTAAAATAGCAATTCTTTAAAGTTTTATTTCTCCTGTGGCACATTAAAAAATAGAGATCTTCAAAACCACTAAACCCTATGTTTGTTTGAACAAGAATAATGTATTAGCTTTCCTCCTGCTTATCAATGCTCTTTATTTTTTTAATCATTATAGGAGACCATAAAAATATATTTAAGAAAGGCATAGACAATTTAATTGTTAGACAATGCTAGTTGGGATCCATTTTTATTTAATATAATGTATAACTTTTCTTTTACTTTATATTCTTTTTTATAGCTTTCTTTTTAGTGGGTTTTTTCCAACTTTCTTTTCCATAATAAACAAATACAGAAAAACAAAACAGGACAAAATAAAGAACAATGTGTTCCAATGACCAAGGGATACACGTTGGCTTTTGTTATAACGCCTTTGTCTGATTATTACCCAGTGTTCACAGAGTTAAATCCACATACTGTATCTTTACACATTTCCTTATACAGTGAAAAAACAGTTGGGCACATGAGGGTCCCTTCTAAAGGTAACCATTTGAACAACTCTCTGGGTTATGCATATTATTCTTAAGA
>CM044444.1:2982786-3000374 GCA_024363595.1 Xenopus borealis | reverse complement strand
TCACATGAATTTTAAATGTGACCTTTGATAAATGGTCCTTTTAGAGTTTCCTCTTATGACTGCCAGGACTTCTACTAGCTACATTCAGTACTTCTCCTTGGAGATGAATCTACTGCGTCAATGGTTCCCTACTTGCTGTCTTTCCCATGACGCATCTCTGTCTCCTCGCTAAGGGCCTCTCTCTTTATAACTTCTCAGTCTCCACCCTTTGGGGACATTCCCTAACTCTTATGAAACTGCTGCTACCCTCTACCTCCCTCTTGTGGCCAACCTGCCTTTACCTGTTAACCATTAACTGAACAATTCACATTTCACCCTTTACATTCTGTTTTAATCTTATACAGATAAACCCACTTCTATCATAAAAAGTATAATTTATGCAACATCTTCAGTTTAAGTTTTTTTTACACAGCCGCAGGAACGGTATTTCAGATTTAAAATAAATATTCACAGATGACAGAAGAGATAATGAGATATCAGTTTATGGGTCATTCTATCCTTCTCCAGGGGAATTCTTAGGTGAACTTGTGAGAAGATGGCATAAATATGATCCTTACTTTTATGCCTGGTAGATCCTTAACTAAAGAACAGTCATATAAAACATTTGGAGTAGTAAGTTGATGAGATGTTTATACAGTAAGATTAAGTTTAAAAATGCATATTGCCTCAAGGCAAATCATTTTCCCTTTGTGAGTTTTAATTTGTTTACAAGAGCACCAAAGACAGAATGGTTGAATTCTATTGTCTAGAACATGTTCCTAAATGGAAAAAGTTTCAGCCTATACTAAGAAAACTGCACAAAACTCATGTTTTATTAACTCAGGATGATGTTGCTGATGGATAGCAAGTAATTATGACCATCTCCTCAAAGTGCTGAAACCTCCAAACAGCTATTCAGCAGCAATCTATTAGCAGGGGGTGTAATTGAACTGTTAGTGCTACAATCAACCTTATGCATAATGTTTCAGAATTATGTACTATGAGCATATGCTAAGAGGCTAAAGTGGGATTGGGCACTATGTTCAAAATGAGCATGGCAGTGTTCTTATAATTATTAATGCATTTTCTTTAGTGCTGTATTAATGCAAATAAAATGGGTTTTTAATCCTGTTGTTAAACGAGTGCATATAATTTGTAGCTTTTTGAACCAACCAGAAAACAAAAGTGCAGACATACACCAGGACAATTTTCTTATATCACGCTGCTTTCAAAATTAACAGCTCACAAGTGCAAATTACTTTTTTTTCCTATAATGAAATAACATGTTGGCTTAGAATAAAAACATTTACAGTTTATATCACTACAGGATTTTGTATCTATTTAACGCATTCCTCTCAAAAATATGAATTTTTGTCTGGAAACATTTCATTTTGACAAGTATTATTAGAAATGAATTTGCTTAATATATAGAATTGTATTCTGCTTCAATGGAGAAATTTCAGATTAGTCAAGTGATGGAATCTCCTTTCTTTTTGGATATATTTCATGGGTTACTGGATTGAAATAAATTTAGAAGTAAGGGAGAAAAACAACCTTTCCTGTAGGCAGAATAAATTGTCCCACAAAATATTTTGTTCTTAATTATCATATCAAAGTATTGTAGTTCAGAATAAACACGCATGCAAGTGTGTATAGGGGAGCACGCACCAGTTTGTTGTGTAATGGTTGGTCAGTGAGTTTTTCTATACTTTTGCTTCAGCAAGAGCATCAGAAAAATGATGTCAAGGTCAGCTGAGAAGGTGAATTTGCACCATCTAAATTCGTAATTCAGTCAATTAAGGACTAATTTGACACATATCAAAGCTATCCAGATACTGTACTTGTTCCCATAATGCTCTTTGTAAACTTTTGTCATGCTCCTGTGTGTTTTGAAATGTATAGTTGTGAGAATGGATGCAAAGGATCCTAGAGTCTACGGACGTTTTTTTGTGTCACCTTTTTTCACTTTTGGGCTACTAATAGAACATGCTTTCATTAATTTCAAGACTGTGTTGAGTGAATCTGCTATGTTTTGCTTTGTGTCAAAAGTTGCCAACTTTCATTGGAGTCAATGGAAATGAAAAATTGCATGCATTTTTGCTCAGTATACTGAGACATGCCCTACATTGTTCAATGCCCTACATTAGTTCAAATGAGATGCATTTTGTTTTGCAATAGCGTTGACAGTAACTTCAATTGGCAATTAGCGATACTATTTTGCGAAAATTTTCTCACCTTGGTGTAATTAAAATGCAGGATGTGCGCATAAATATTCCCAATTTACAATTTTTGCCATATTTAAAAAGCTCTAATAGACATTTGCAGTGCAAAAAAAAATTTTTTTTGTACATTAAATATACCATTCTTACACAGCTTTATAAATAACCATGTGCAGGGCAAATATATTCACTGTGGGAACCAATCTGCCCAATGCAAAGTTTATAAATGAGCTCCAATGTGTTCTTTTTGTTCATCACTGAAATTTAGCATGTCTTCATGGCACCAAAATAAACTACTATTTGTTTTATTCTGTATGTTACTGCAAAGTTACAATACATATATGTCTGTCCATCTGATTGTCTTCAAAAAATTCAAAGAATTTTGGTTCCCTGTTTATGACACCTTCGTTTTACTATTGAATTTCCACTCCTTTTCAAAATGTCCTTGCAATTAAGACTTTAATGCAAAAATCATGAATCAAAAACTCAAATCCCCCTGTGAGTTTGTCTCAGAGAAAAAGGTTTAGAATAAACTTTTTGAAGTGCTAATATGACCACTTTCATTCAACAGCACTTGAGATGACTTCTTGGCAAAGTCACTCAAATGGCATCTTTCTGAGCAGCAATGCTATTTACAGAGATAATATTAATCTTCACAAGAATACATGTGCATCAAAGGGGAAATGTATTTGCAAGTGTACATATATATATATATATATATATATATACACGTATATATACACACACACATACATATATATATATATATATATGTTTCTAGAAAAAAGTAATGCTCAAAACAATCTCTGTGGAGTATAAAGGAATATGAAGTTGATATTCTTCTGCTAGAACACCGCCTACATTTCCTTCAAAACTACTGGAAAATGTGCCATGCTTTTTTTTATTTATTTATTTATTTTGATATCTCACTAGATACCCTATATATTCAATGCAAGAGAAAATTGATTACAGTAAGGGTTGAATGTTAAGGAAAGGAAATATTTGATACATTGTTTGTACCTAGAACTTAAATCGTAACATTTTATTCAGATCAAACCACCCTTTAAGGTCTTCACTTTGGCCACCCCTTCAAGTTCCTACCTTTTGTTGGATCTGTTCCTACCTTTTTGTTGGATCTGTACACTGTGCAGATATAGGAACACATCGGTGTTGCAGTAATTTAGCTATAGTTACAAGAAAATATACAGATGAAGCCACTTGGATTCATGAGTTAAATGCATCATGGCTCGGGACTAATTGAAGAAACTGTGTTATTTAAAGTCATCTTAACGCATTTAATTCATTAGCATACCAAAGCACCATTGTTCACAATTGTGAACACTTTAATTAGATGGGATGCTGTGACACAATTTGCTGTGTTAAATGGGAAAAGTGGGAAATCTGAGTTTAGTTATTCTGTGTCAAACACACAAACCAAAGTGGCTTCATCTGTATATTCACCCCAAATCTCACTCTAACTGATGTTCAACCTGGGATTTAGAAGATACCTGTAAAATATGTCACAATAAGGAAAATTAGTGGTGTAGATGACTCAGAATGACTAACTACTTGCTAATTGGCTGCATTAAATCCTAATCTTAAACAGCAACTGTTTCCATGAACAGCTTTTCCTCCATTAATAAAGAAAAGTAAATTGTATTTAACATTACTGTCCCAAGCAGATATTGAACCATTAAAATATTGTAAGACGCGCCGGGAAGTTCTGACGATCTCTTACCTCCCAGCGCATCTTTCCCCGCCTGGCGCTGCGCAGGTGCGCACTTCCGGGTTCCCTCTTTGAGGTACCTCGTTTACGGACTTGTTTGCACTACCTGCATGGTTTCCACAGCAGAAAGCCCCAAAAGGGCGTCGGTGAACACCGGAACCCACAGGTTACCCCTGTGCGTCCACTAAGGCACCATCACCACACAAGGTTCCCATATGAGATCATTATAAATATTATACTAACAGGGTATTTAGCTGCTTTGCATGCCTTCCATATCTCTGTAACATAAATAAAAGGTTGATGCTCATGGATATAAAAATGGGTATCAAAACTGATGAACCCATGAAGTATTAAATGTTGCGAATTATTGTGCCTATTGTGGCTGTTCCTGGCTGAAAATTGTAAACATTTTTACAGAGCCTTCAACAGAATGTGAATCCAGTTCTTGCATTAATGCAGTAAAGAGAGATTTCAACCTTAGAACAACCAGAGCCTAATTCTCCTCATTTACTTATACAGGGAAAGACATTGTGGTTGAATATATATGAACAAGAAGGTTTAGGGCCAGTGTTCTTAAGAAGGATGTTTATATTTATACACTCTGTTTGATTTGAAGAAAGTATATGGACCAGACTCTGCATTTCTGGGTTTCATTTTGAGCTATGTCACAACATAAACCTAAACAATGGGGCACAACAATACCAAAAGACCAAAAGGTCCTGGCACACAAATGGATCAATGTTGTATACATTCATCCATCAAAGCGTTCTTCATCTGTAAGTTTCACAAATACCAAGGCAGGGGAGTAAAAAAAACTGAGATCTTGTTCATCATATTTCAATACCCTGACTGTGGAGTAGATTTTTAATCTAATAAACAGAATCAGACTACTTAGAACAGCTGAACTAATTTTTCATCAACTGAGGCATTTAAGTTAATAGCACTAGGGATGTCCATGCTTCTCTATCTCTGCTCATACCAATATTGAATGGAAACTCCTTGTCTGACACACAAAATGGTGACAGATGGACTGCCTCTTAATATACTTTTGTTGCATCAAATTTGATGTGATAATATGCTTTAAAATCATGGCCTATGATTAAGTGCTGAGAGGCACGAAACGCGTCAGGCGCCTGCTGGGGTAACTGGAATATATTTTTTACCTATTTATGTACTAATAAATTTATACTTTTTTAGCAAGGTGTCACAGAGAATACAGTACTTATTGTTTTTGCACTTTATGGAGGTGATAAGTTTATAAATAAATATTAACTACAGAAATGGACTGCCCTAACTGCTTACTATAATGCATGTGCAATCCTTTCAATACAGAGCAAATTAAGCTGAATGATTAATGATTCTAGTGTTCCCTTGTGTAAGGGTTGTGTCACACCTGGTGCCAATGTAATTTCTTGGCATTAAACAGAGGCTCTCACAATATGAAACAAGGTTACAATACAGGTTCCCTTAGTTACCTCTGGACTAAATAATCCAGCCTTAGAAAATATTATGGTCCCCTTGCATAATAAAACAAGGTGATTTCTCTACATAATTCTGAATTCATTCCAAGAGATATCTGACTGCAATTAAACTGCTAAATCATGTAGTATAAAAATAGAAGCATTTTAAATGCAGCAGGGTAGTGGTGTGCAGTGAAAATCTCTGTATTTTTGTTTCCCTGGAAAAAAAGAATTTTTATTTTTGAACAGAAAAAAAACCAATGAAAATGCAAGAAAAACACCCATGGTAAAGCATTTGGAGAAATTTCAAGTTTCTCCACAATTTTCCCAGCAGAACAAATTGTGCCATTCCACTCAATATTAAGGGCCTATTTAGCAGGGGGACAATTTAATCTAAAAAAAAATTTGATTTTTGTCCCATAAATCTCCTATAGTGGTTTTCTTATATTTCTGAAAAGCTTTAAAAATACAAGATTTATCAAATGAAAACAGCACAAAAAAAGTTCAGAAAAAAATGTTTCACCAAGTGAAAGTTGTTGAGGTGCTGTAGAAGTGGGATGTGCTCATCCTACTGAACCATTTTTTATGCAATCAGAGGTTAGAGGTTTTTGGATTTTTTTCATTAAACACAAATTTTTAGAGATTTTTTAGGTATTCGTATTTTTTTTCAACTTTTTTTAATTCGTAGTTTTTAAATTCAGATCTTTTATTGGATTCAGTGATTTATTATTTTAGTATTTGCGAGTTTAGTCATGCTTTCAAAAACCTCTAAAACCAATAAAATCCGACAGTTAAAAAAAATGCTTCCACCATTCGAATGATATTTTTTGTTTTTTCAAATTTTGAAAAACTCTGATGCAAAACTTTGTCCAGTAAAATCAGTGGATGTCTTACAGAAGTCAGTGGGACTTTTTGCTAGTAATTGCCCAAAAAATTATCTTTCAACGTTTTCTGTTGCTTGTGCTTTTTCTATTCAGATATTTTAGTATCTTTCATGACATTTGTGGTTTAAGAGAAAATGGTTTTAAAAACCTCTAAAATGAAACAAATTTGAATCTTGACCATTGCCAATATACTGTATGTTAAAAAGAAAAGCATGATAATGTCCTCCTCTGCGTAGGAGAGTTTCCATTACTGAAAGTAAAAATGAACAAAAATCAGTTATGACGAAAATAAATGCTGTAATGTTATCTAATAAAAAAAAAGTTTTAAAAGAAAAAGAAAAGCATGGGCACATGCAGCATCATCTCACTCTAAATATTTTACTCTGTTCAGTAGCAACACAAGAAAAGAGATGTACCATCAAGTACAAAGTACCGCCTTATTATTACAGTGAAAGGAAATTATTTGCTTAATGTGGAAGATTGTGTTCCTGGAATATGGAGCTTTCTGGATAATGGTATTCCAAAAAAAACTCTATACCTGCTGTTACCATCAGTGTGCCTTTTCTTCCAATTATATAATAGTCACTGTTATATATGTAAGTGTGCTATATAGTGTAACTATTTTGAAGCCCAAAACTAACTCTAGCTCTACTAGGCTGATGTAGAACATCTGTTACATTGGAACCGCTCTTTCAGCAGGGCCCTCATATTAGTCTGTGGAGTAAGGTACTTGTGTGGCTGAACTGCACCACTCATCAGCAGAAACAGGGCATGAATTTTATGTTTAATAAACACAAAAGCAGTCCTTGACTGGCACATGCACAGTACAACAGGTGCTTCTTCAAATGTGGTGATCAAAGGTTAAGGGTCAGGCTCAGTGCAGAGGGAGTAAGAGAAATTTTGCAGTTTCACCTCCAGAATCACAACCACCACAGGTTCTACCCAATGTATCTTCCCCCTAGCTCTATCACCCATTCATCTATCAATCATTAGTTATGGGCGAATCTATCCTGTTTTGCTTCGCCAAAAATTGGCAAAAAATTTGTGAAATGACGCGTGTATAATTTTTCGGTGCACGCCACGCGGTCTTCGGCTCGCGCCACGTTCTTTGACGCATGTCTTGGTTTTTTTTACGCCAGCGAATCGCGGCAATTCGCCGCAAATTCACGCCTGGCGAATAAATTCACCCATCACTATCAATCATCTATCTATCTGTATATCTATCTTTCTTTGGCAATGCAAGAATTTTTTGTAAACCCTGCTTTTACTTAAATGCCAACAAAATGATCATTTTGGCCTTTTGTTTGATTCTATCAGAACAATATATTTTAAAGACTTTAAAAGCCTCCCTGCTTATTAAGTTCAGTAAAGTGCAATAAATGTGAGTCCAAAGAGATTTTCCAAATCTCAAGCAATAAACACTGAATCCTTTCAACTTTATATTTTCCATCCTGTTGTACGTTGTATATTAAAGATGTAGCCCTCATACAATGCATTGCGTTCAACCAGTACACTGCCAATAATAACTTGTTTCGGGTTTGTTCCAAGTTTTCATTTTTGTTTCCATTGTTCAAAGATGTAGTGTTTTTCTCTTTAAGAATATATTTGTTGGCAGGCAACTGATTATAGAAGGCTATTAATTTTCTAACAAACTGTGTTATTTTGTTTTATAGGGCACGCCTGCAAGCAAAGTTCGATACAAGGTAGACGTGGTTCAGTTCCCATACAGTGCCAGCATATTTGATGTAGAAGAAAATACTGGTCGTGTTTTAACCAGGGTAAATCTCAATGAAGAGCCCAGTACAATTTTTAAGGTAAATATAAAAATAATTCCAAATGAGTTATGGTTATTATTGGCTTACTGCTTTAGTTGGAATATGGACCACCCATTTGACTTGTTGAGGGAATTCAGAGACACACTCGATATCATATCAGTGGAACTTAAGTACACTGGAAAATCATGTAAACATTAAAGAAACCCAATAAGCTGGTTTTACTTCCAATAAGAATTAATAAGAATCAAGTACATGTTTCTGTTTTATTATTACAGAAAAAAAGGATAAACAACATTTGATTATTTACATAAAATGGAGTCTATGGGAGATGGCCTTCCCATAATTTGGAGGTGTCTGGATAACAGATCCCGTACCTCCATATGTGCTTGTTTTTTTTGCCCTTTACATCTTGCCCTTCTTAAATAAATGTGCTCTATAGTATGGTTATACATATGGTATGAATTGCAGATAAAATAATTTATGGTTCAAGTACATAGTAATAAATGACCATAATTGTATTAAGTATTAAACTCATCGCAGAACCTCAGGCATGAACAGTCTGCCATGTTTTTTAAGATCTTCTTGTTCCAAAATGAAGCACAGAGATTACATTCACCTGATAAATATAACACTACTTGTGTTGTATACTTTATCCATGAGAGAAAGGCAGGGGTCATTCAGACATATTAGGGAGCACTTCCATATTTTCATGTTTTTTGGTGCAATGTTCAGAGCACAACTTGAGCCAGGAGACAATGTGCATCAAAGAGAGCAGTTTTGCACCCCTTAGTGCTCTTGCTTTTGGTCAGAGCCCTATTTCTTTGTTCTTTTCCAGCGCAGCTTATTTATTCTTCTCCAGCATGGCTTCTTTCTTCTTCTCTGGTGCAGCTTCTACAGCATGACCAGGCCCCCTTGGAAAGTCAGAAATCCCCCAGGACGACTGGGCTCCCTTGTCAGGGATCTCTGTAAATGACCCCATGTGTTATCAGCGTTTTTATAATATATTATATATTTATATAATAATATGTCTATATACTTTTTAATAGCTGGGTGTCATCGCCTATGATGATGGAGATCCAGTGAAATATAACAGCACTACAGTTATAATAACAGTTTTGCAGCCATCGGTTATTCCTCGTTTCACACAAGATGAATACAGGTAAGATGCATTCTTCTCTATTAAACTGAATGCTGGAGGGTACTTTAGGTGGGAGCATTTATGAGAAGCTTCAGGCATGCAGAGGATAGATGTTTGGTTCAAGGAAATGCACTATGTTTTGCACACTCAGGATACTGTAGATGCCACTCTGTCACACCTTTGTCATTGCCAAGTTATTTCCTAGGGGTGCAATAAGATAGCTTTAAGAAGGGGTTGGATGGCTTTTTAGCAAGTGAGGGAATACAGGTTAATGGAAGATAGACCATAGGACAAGTTGATTCAGGGACTAGTCCGATTGCCTTTTTGGAGTCAGGAAGGAATTTTTTCCCCCTCTGAGGCAAATTGGAGAGACTTCAGATGGGTTTTTTTTTGCCTTCCTCTGGATCAACTAGCAGTTAGGTAGCTTAAAAAAAAGTTAAAAGGTTGAACTTGATGGATGTGTGTCTTTTTTCAGCCTAACTTACTATGTTACTATGTAATATTGTAAGTAAAGAGGGTACTTCATTGTATCTGCTTTCATTGGCTGATCACCACTATCCTCACAATGAGAACTTCTCAAAGGTCAACTCTCCAGTATATCAGTCTGGGCTCACAATGCTTATAGAGAATGTCCTTCTGATATCAGTATAGTTATAAGTAGCAAAGGAAATGTCTGAGATGTGTTGATATCTTAATAGGACTCAGAATCATCTTGTCAAGCTTGACATCACCCTGTTAATGCCAAAAGCCATTTATTTGTCAATAGTGGTACAGATTAGACTTTCTTGTTGGTTAGAACTGACATGAATCCCTTGCATTTCTGGAGTAATATTAGCCTTGCTGGTCAAGATAAAGATGTATTCCCATCAAGTTAATGGCACTAAAAGAGTTTTGAACATTGCTGTCTTAAGAACAACCATACTGTGCAATAACATTCCAATGACAATCATTACATCTGTAAGGTGAGTCTGCATATATATATCCCAGTCACATATATGCGTCAGCGCCTAGGGCAAACAGAGAAGCCAGGAACCAAATCTGTAGTATTTTGTGATGGTTTCGTTACACCCCGTGTAGGTATATATTTGTTTGTGTGCCCAAGAGAAAGTGTATTCCTTTTCCCTTAGAATAGATAGTCTTACTCCACTGCGACAGCCTTCACCAATATGACAGAAATGTCTACTTACAAGACCCACTTTGTGGGTTGCGCATAAAAATTGGTTTTCCGTTGTACGTTTCCCTTCTCCTCCGTCATCAGTTCCGGGAGAAAGAACATAGAAAGCTCATAGCGTATTTCTATTTATTAAAACATTTGGTTACAATAAAATATCTCACTCACATTTGTTATGATAGCTTTGGTCGCGTTCAATCACAAGTCTCTAGCGCAGTTTTACACAGAAGGATTGTGGAGGGTGGTATTTCTACCGGCAAAGACTTCCTCCTCTCCTCGTGATTTACCCTGTGGTCTGTGATGACGTCTCCGTCGCTCCTCGCCTGACACGTTTCGCTGGTTAATTCAGCTTCCATTATTGCTATATCGTGTGCAACTTGTAAGGTTTTTCTCTGTGACCCCTTCATGCTGCATGTGCCGAAGCCCTTAGACATTTTCTACTGCAAGATTTCAAGGAAGCCTTGTTGTACTCTATAGGTGACTTAAAGAGCTACTGACACCTAAAATTAAATTAGTTTTTACATCTATTATAATAACTGGCTTTGAAAGCTACTTCTAAATTTGCCATAAAGTATTTGTATGATGCTTTTACATTACCTGTCTGATCCCCCATGTTCCTGTATGAGGGGGCTGCCATATTTGTGCAGCAGGCATCTGTTATCATTAGAAACTGTAACTAAGGTTGGCAAAGTCAGAGTGTGAGCGTGTCAGAGAGTCATGCTTAGGAAATCCAACTAACAATTATGTATAGTGATGGGCGAATCTCCCGCGATTCACTTCGCCTAGAGATTCACGAATTTCGAGAGAAATTCACGAATCGGCGAAAAATTCGCGAAACGAGTCGCGGGACAATTTTGTCATGCGTCGCGTCAACTTTGTCGCACGTCGCGTCAACTTTGATGCGTTGCGTCGTTTTCGTCGCGCGTCGCGTCGTTTTCGTCACGCGTCATTTTCGTCGCGTCAAAAACGACGCGCGACTGACGCGCGACTCGTTTTTCGGCGAATTTTCACCAAGCGAAATTTTGCTGGTGATTCGCGAATTTATTCGCTAGCGGCGAATCGCGGGAATTCGCCGCGAATTCGACCTAGGCGAATAAATTCGCCCATCACTAATTATGTACAAAAATAAACCTCTCAGCAAAAAATGATCAGCATGACCTATAGGTAACATGTAATGTACATTCAGATGTTAAAATTCATTTTTTAGTGTCAGAATCACTTTAAGATTACATGGCAAAAAAGAATTGAAAGAGACAAAGAGAAAGACTGAGTGAGAGAGAGAGAGAGAGAGAGAGAGAGAGAGAGAGAGAGAGAGAGAGAGAAGGAGCTGCACTGCACAGGGAAGGTACTGGTTACCAGTAATTGTGCTGTATATTTTGGGTCTTTTGCTGTTAAGCCACCCAACTGTAGTTAGGCTGCAAACTGTGTTTAGCCAGTGCTCTGGTGCAAGGGATTATTTATTCCATGTTTGTGTGCTTGTTACCAAAGACTGTAACAGAATAAACTGCAGGCACTTGCCTTGAAGAAGATCAACTTCTGTGACTGCTTTGTTCACCTTAAAAGACTGGAAAGTGGCCCCAAGGCACTAACCTAGGTACCCCTACAGCTCTAGTTGTCACAGTATATACAGTTGCATTTCATATGAAAAAGTCCAGCATGTGCAATGATCCCTTGGCCTTGAGTTTGTAGCTTCGGAAATTATTCTGTTTGTATTTCAGTCCAGAGCACTTATCTCCAGCATTAGAGGAGGAAAAGCCATTCAACTTCTTGAGGCCAAACAGAGCTGCTAAATTACGATGGCTCCTGAGCTGTAGCAGAAGGTTAACGAGAGTCTGGTGCACTAAATTAAAATGAAAGCAGCAAAGTCATTTTGTGGAAACTGCCTGGTGGGCTTGATTTTCTGCATGGCAGGGGGGTGCAAAGAGGTGTAACTAATCTTGCCGATCTATGTTTTAACTAGGAAGGGTCTATAAAAAGAGCAATTTATTTCAACAGGCATGGATCTGCTTCAAAATACCTTACTTAGCCATCTGCAATTTCTTTTTGTTTTTTTTCAAAACTGTGGCAAAAAATCCACATCGACAAAAAAGGCAAAATTGTAGCCAAGACAAACCACAATAAAAAATGCCCGTTGACTTTAATGCATTTGGACAAAAAAGTTGCTGACACTCGACAAGACAAAAAAGTCAATTGACTTTAATTCATGTGGAGTGAGAAAGAATTTAGTGTGTAAAAAATTGTTGCTCATGTAAACAATTTTTGCACATAAAAACATTTTGACTCCTTTTGACTTTTTTCGCAGTTTTGCAAATTCTTGTGAGAAGTTAAACTGATCAGATTCTCTCATCACTATATATAAATTTGAGATTTCTTTATTTCTCAATACAGACCATATACAGTTACACAGCATATCGTAATCACATTTCACTTAGCCCCCCCCCCATGGTGCATTTACATAAGGAAAGAGCATTTGAGGATACACATAAGGTGATAGGTGCAGGGGACAGTTAGTTTTACAATATTATACTGTTAAGGACTGTAATTGCTTGTGGGAAGAAGCTTTTGCAGTGTCTAGCAGTTCTAGTTTGAATGCTGCGGAACCTCCTTCCAGATGGCAACAGAGATAACAGATAATGAGACAAGTGGGAAATGTCTTTTGCTAATATATTTGCACTGCACATATTATCTTTCTGGTAGAGTTGGGAGATGGTTGGAGAGGTTCTCTTATGATCCTTTCTGTAGTATTTACAATCCGCTGCAGAGATTTTTGTTCTGCAACAGTAGCTGCAGAGAACACTCTTGATGGTACCTCAATAGAATGTTGTGAGAATCGATGGGGGGAAACTGGCGTTCTTTAGCTTCTGTAGAAAGTGAAGGCATTTTGAGCTTTCTTTGTGATGGAGTTGGTGTTTAGAGTCCAGGAGAGATCTTCTGCCATATGCACTCCTAAGAACTTCACACTGTTGAATATCTCAACTGGGGAGTCATCAATGAACAGTGGTAGGTGAGTAGCAGAGTTCTTTCTAAAATCAACAACCATTTCTTTAGTCTTTTTGACATTTGGAGGCAGGTAGTTGTTCTGGAACCAGTCTGCCAAATGTCTTACTTGTTCTCTGTATGCAAATGCATAATTTTTCCTAATAAGACCTTCTACTGTTGTACAGATGCAGTCACTTGGATTTGTGTATTAAATGCGTTGTGACTCAACTCATCTATCCCATTTATCACACTTAGCACAGAATATTGTGTCACAGCATCCCATCCAATTAAAGAGTTCACCATTGAAAACAATGGTGCTTTGGTATGCTAATGAAAAGGTTAAATGCATTAAATGAGTTAAGATAACTTTGGATAACACAGTTCCTTCAATTAGCCCTGAGTCACGATGCATTTAACTAACAAATCCAAGTGACTGCATCTGTATCATCTGCAAACTTGATGATGTGATTTGTAATGTTCTGGGCTATGCAATCATGTATCCTTGGGGTGAGTCTATGCTGAATTTTACAACTCCAAAGCTGTGATCCCCTTTTGTTGTATTGGGATCTATCAATTTGAAAGGCTAGGATCCAGTTACAGAGGGGAGGGTTTATGTCTAGCACTTCCAGTTTCCTTGCCAACTGCTGTAGAATAACAGCGTTGAATGCTGAGCTGAAGTCGATAAAAAACATTTTAAAGGTGAGAGAGTGTGAAATAAAGGGCAGTTGAAATTGCATCATCTGTTGAACAATTTGGGCGGTAGGCAAACTGTAGCGGGTCTAGGTTTTGTGGGATTTATGTTTTATAATTTTTAAGTAAAAGCTTCTCTATAGGCCGGTAGTCATTGAGGCAGTACACAGTAGAGTTTTTTGGCACAGAGATGATTTTGGTGGTTGAATGGTATAGAGTTATTTATATATTTATATATGGAAAGAGCATTTGAGGATACATGTAAGGTAATAGGTGCAGGGAACAATATTATACTGTTAAAGACTGTAATTGCTTGTGGGAAGAAGCTTTTGCAGTGTCTAGCAGTTCTAGTTTGAATACTGCTGACCTTCTTCCAGATAGATAACAGATAATGAGACGAGTGGCAAAGAAGCATTTTAATTATTATATAATAATATTACATAATATTAACTTATTATTGTATTATAATTACTAATTGTCAAAATGTGGTCTATGGGAGCTGGCCCTTAATTCAGAGCCTTCTGGATAGCAAATTTCTAGATAAAAGATCCCATACCTGTACTAATACACAGTACATGTCCATCAATAGAGTGCAGTGTAGGATGAATATATGACATGAGAAGAGAGTCAGATACTCAGCACCAGAGCTGCCTCATTGATAACAGGCTGGAAGCAATCCAGAGCAGGTGCCCCGACTGTTCCATACTGTTATTATTTCTGCTTTCCTGAGATATAAATTGCATGTTTACAATGCCTGATATTATTGCTCACTTGATAATAAGGAGAACCAGTATCATCACCCACAACGTAGTGATAACATTTACGCAGGGCTGGATCTAGTGGTTTGCAGGAGAGGCTCATGCCTTGGAACACAACGAGAGGAGACAAATCAGTAAGTGGAAAGAGTGGATTATTTGTTGGCTTTGCCATGGACTGATTGAGCAGAGAACATGACTGGGCCTACTAGTAGTCCTAGCAGTATTACCTTGGACACCAACTTATATATAGTGCATTTAAGAGGCACTTTTATTGTTATTCATCAAAATGCATATTTAAAGGGGTGGTTCACCTTCAGGTTAACTTTTAGTATGTTATAGAATGACCAATTCTAAGCAACCTTTCAATTGGTCTTTATTATTTATTTTTTATAGTTTATTAATTATTTGTTTTTTTCTCCTTAATCTTTCTAGCTTTCAAAAGGGGGTCACTGACACCCTCAAAAAAGAAATCCTCTCTGAAGCTGCACATTTATTGTTATTGCTACTTTTTATTATTCATCTTTATTTCCTGACCCTATCCTATTAATATTCCATATTCTCATTCAAATCAATGCATGGTTGCTAGGTTAAATTGGACCCTAGCAACCAGATTGCTGACACTGCAAACTGGAAAGCTGCTAAATAAAAAGCAAAATAACTCAAAAACCACAAATAATAAAAAATGAAAACCAATTACAAATTGTCTCAGAATACCACTCTCTACATCATACTAAAAGTTAACTCAAAGGTGAACAACCCCTTTAATACCATTTTATATTGATTTGGAAATAATATCACTTTGGGTATGATCTGCTGCATAAGAAATACTCTCCATAGAAGGGAAGGCTACCGATGTTTGCTCATAGTCTTTTCCAGGTAGTAGCATGGATACCACCTCTAATAAACATCATTCTAGCCCCTTGTGACAACCTTCCTGAAGTTGAACCAAGCCCCTAGTGTTCCTGTGCTCTCTGCATTACTGCTGCTCTATGCAAGCAGATAGCTAACTCGCTGGTTCACTCCTATGGCTATGCTTGGTTATTTCTATTAAGCATGGCTTGTTTCATCTGTTGCCAATCTGGCCACAGGTGATTTGTGTTAGTCATTTGACTGGCTATAAAACACCTTATGCTGCTGTAAGTCATAGTATAGGTCTACTTTCCATAGTTCCTGGGTGCATTATATCATCTGGTTATGTTTATTGACCACTGCCTGACCTTGACTTTGCCTATCTGCTGCCTAAACTGATCCCTGCTTGTTTTGGACTATTCTTCGTATTCTGATTCAGTACATACAGTAAATGGGGCATATTTAAATCTGATATGCCTTCCTCTGTAGAGTTTGTATTAGTGATGGGTGAAAAATTTGCGAAACGCATTGAAGTCAAAGCGCGTCAAAATAATATGTTTACTATTAGAGTAATAGGCAGCATCAGGGTAGTTTGTAGAGCATAAAGATACAAGAGCAGACACTTGCATAGCCCAATAGGCATGTGATTAAGTATCTGAAAGATATGAAATGCATAAGGAATAAAATTACTGATGTTCTGTCAAGTCTACTTTGAAGATTGGTTTATGCAAGTGCCTACTCTTGTATCTTTGTATGGTTACCAGCTCCCTAAACTGAGGGTTCAGGGTGGTGCACCTGGACCTCTTCTCATTACTGGTGAGTTATTTACTGAAACCAGAGATTTTTCCATTTATATAAGACTACTATCAACAATGTTTTTTTTTGTCTATATTAGTTAGTAGAGCAGTCAGAAACTGTAATTAAGAAACTACAAAGATTAGTACCCTGTGGTGTCAATGTTGCCAGTATAGAGACCCAAGCACTTAGGCTCAGGAATAGATAGATTCCTCTGTAGGCTTTGCCTAGTACTGGAGTTTGCTCACCAAATCATTAAGTACTTCCTGAGGACCCACCGCATGTAACACATGGCGAAACAGGAGCTGAGCTCAAGATAACTGGACCAAAGAAATACTAATTTGGGCTAATTTTATTTTAGAGTATCCCACCCACATCTACTTGTTACACAAAGGCAAAGGACACAAATACATCTGCAGATGGATGGAGTTCTAGGATGTTCCTCATTTTAACAGACAGTGAAGAGATTGTGTAAATTGATCCTCATGGGAAGGCCTTGTTACTTGCGTTAATCACTTGTTTGTTCTCATATTGTTGCATTATTAAATTCAATGTAGCAGATATCATGGGGAGGAAAACCACAAATCATTTACAATATTCAGTTAGTTGTAATAAAATGCAGCTGAAATTATTTACTTATCATATATTATTCAGGGGTGGAAAAACTTTTGCTTACAAATCATTATAAAGTTTTCAAAATTTTCTAAAAAAAAAATTTAGCTTTACAAGAAGACAATATAAAGCTTTGCAAGAATGATTGTTTTCTTCCTTTCGGCCTCCCTCTGTCTTTTCAGCTTTCCTTGCCACATGTATTTGCTTTTCTTTCACTTCATTAACTTGATGTCATTTTTGCCCTGTTGCTTTGCTTCAGTGTTTTAGAAATTATTATCCTCAAATGAGACAGTTTTTAGGCCAGTAGAACTCATTATCAGTTTACTCCAGTCTTCTGGGGGAGGTGGACTGGTAAGTTCTCACTACCAAGAAAGACATGATTAAAAAAATATGTATGAGTTTGTATTCTAAATAAAGGCACTCCGATTGGAAGCCTGAATCCAGGAATTGAATTTAGTCTCAGTACAAGATATTTTCTTTGTCACTCTTTCGTCTTGATGCTGTGGTGTAGTGCCATCTGCTGCTGTATTTAAATGTAATTTTAGGATACAGA
>CM044444.1:2951056-2980961 GCA_024363595.1 Xenopus borealis | reverse complement strand
ATGCTTGGGGCCTGTGGTTTTCATAAACATTAAATACTTGGGATCAAGTACAAGC
Source organism: Xenopus borealis (assembly GCA_024363595.1). Lineage (NCBI taxonomy): Eukaryota > Metazoa > Chordata > Amphibia > Anura > Pipidae > Xenopus > Xenopus borealis. Next base: position 2,980,906 of record CM044444.1, on the reverse strand, counting down.
TACTGTTTTATTTTTACACAGAAGGCAAGAAGCAAGGAAAAAGTTAGGGACTTTCAATAGATCTCATCTTATGTTCTCGACAAGCATTTAGGTATCTTGTAATACAGGTATGGGATCTATAGTTTTTATATTCCTGTGTAGTGCTAGGTGAAGCTGCCCCAAAAAATATGCAAATTAGTGTAAATATTTGAGTCATTTGGCGTTCTGGGCATCAAGTCTTCCATCAAAGCATTGGTACCAATTTTTTTGTGCCAAATGCATTAGAGGCAATTGATTTGTTTTATTTGTTTGTTTGTTTGTTTTTTCACCACACAAAAAAGCACATTTTACAGTAAATCTGATTCAGGAGAAAATATTGGCTCATCCCTGTTTTTGAGAACTGGGGTTTTCCAGGTATGTATCCTTTCTGTAATTTTGATCACTCTGAGGCATATTTACTTAGGACTGAATTTTCACTTACGAGAGCTTGCCATACTTTGCTCAACTATGTCAAACGTTCATTTGCTATGACTAAATGTGAACGATTGTGTCAAATTAACTATGATGGGTGCATACAGGTTATATGTATGTCTTTATTAGTGTTGTTGGTGAAATTGCTGGAAGTGGCCACTTATTATTAAACATGTACAAGGAAGAAAATTAAAGACAATTATCTATTGCCCTAGACATGAGCCCATCCTAAGCAAATGTGGCATGAGCTTCAACTGGTGAAAAAAAGTGTAACTAACATAACTTCACATCACATTAAAATAGGAAAAACACCATTTTAATTTTTTATGACTTTTTTTAATACAGGATATAATGTCACACACATCTTAATGTTGAGGATGTAACTTCATCTGAACAATGTGCCAGGTAGAAGCAGGCAAAGTAGACTTTGGTGAAAATTGTAAAATATTGGAAAGTTTACAATGTGTTAAATTTGCAGATTACTGAACATTCGCCTGCGTGAAAATTCATCTCGCGAAACAGTGCGGACGTTCTCTAGCACTAGCGAATTACCTTCTTCACCTTTTAGCAAATAGACAATGTGGTTGCAACTTGTCAGTTTGACAAATCTTCGCCAAAAAAACACAATTCGCCCTTTAGCAAATGTGCCCCTATACCTTTATAGGGATATGTAATATATGTTGGTAACACAAAAATTATTTGCAATATGAAAAGTTAAGCCTTTGCACGAAGAAATTTTGCTTTGAGCAAATGCAATATACCTTTTGCAAACCCGGAAACTGTTTAGCGACCACTTCCGCCAGCGAAAGGCCATTTGCAAATTTTATACTTTGAGCTAATGCACTGTCAATGTAATAAAACTTCTTATTGAAAAAGTGGCAATGTTTGTTCCAAAAGACACCTTCAAACACTTCTTAAGAGTATGCAATTATAATCCTCAATGCGCAATAACGATTCACAATGCAATAACCATTTAAGGAACAATATTACATTGCAAGATGTGGATTTTAACTCTCATTGGTGCGCAATGTTTTTCTCTTTGCAACTTTAATTACATCCCCCCCCCCTTAGTCTGCTAAAGTACATGTGGAGGTCTATTTATTACAGGCCGAATTTTAGTAATTTTCATGAATGGCAGTCATTTATCAAAAGATCCAAACTGAAAAGCACAAATGGAAAAGTTATGAAAAAGAGTGACTTTTTCTACTTGTCACATGGATTTGTAATTGTTGCAGTTTGTTGCATAGTAAATTCTGGAAAAGTTATGCTTTTTTAATGCTCTTTTTTGGGTTTTTGGTGAAAAAAGCTAGACCCGAAAAAGTTACAGTTTAGTAAATTGACCCTTTAGAGACAGATTTATCAATTTTTTTATTTAAATCTTTTTGTGAAAAATGGACACTGAAAATTCTTTGTTTTATTCATTTTTACAAATTCATATGTTTAAAATAAAATACATTGAATGGCTAACCCTCACTGACTTATATATAACTCTCCAGGTTTTAGTTTACAAGTGCCATTTTTTTTCATTTTTTTTAATTAATTTTCAAGGAAAGTCTTGATAAAAGCTTGAAAAACCTTAGTACTAAAACCTTGAATGTGGTGTTTTTATCATGCTTTTTCTTGCAATAAACAAAACCTTGAATTTTAATATAAAGGCCCCTTTAGCATATTAACTCAACAGGTTATAACCATTATTTTACTACCAGTATGGATATGTGCAGCTTAGGTAACATCAGTTACAAGATGATATTTTATTGTTACATAGAAAAGGAAATCCATTTGAAAATGTTGAATTATTTGCTTAAAATGAACTATGAGAGATGTACTTTCTGGATATTGGGCTTTCAGTTAAAAGATTCTGTATTTATTTCTTTTTTGTACTGAATAATAATTGCCACCCAAGTGATTTGCGTTTTCCTTGTATTTTAAACAACAAAAGGAACAGACTGGTTGGTCCATCTGGCCTTGATCATCTTGCAAATTCTCTGTTCATAAGTTGATGTGATGTAATGGCTTTGATTTATGGCACATCATAATTAGAGTAGGATCTTGCCTGAAGTAGAAAGGTGACGGCTGCTTCCTAAAGAAATGTGTTACCTTACATTTTGCCAAGAATTAATTTACATGTGCCCTTAACTGTCAGTGTGTGGAATTAATATGATACGTTATCATGCCTTCACAGAGATGAAATACAGTTTCACTTTCCTTAGTTTCCAAAAAAGACTGTGTCTATAAACTCATGACATTCTTAAGGGTAATTTTATTGATGAAAAACTGAAATAGAAGCTTAGATTTAAAAAAGATATATGGCGAGGTGGTGTAATTTGTTTCCCATTCATCTTATACGCAGCATGATCAATTTTCCTAGACTTTCCTATCATGGCTGATATTTGTGGTTGAGTGTTTTTGCAATACCCCATGTTAGCCATTACCCTCTTCTCCAGCTTCTAAACATAGGGGGTTAGTTACTGAACCTTAAATTTTTTCTGATCAAGCTTTTTTTGGCAAAAAAAAACTTGAATTCTTTGTGAAACAACTTTGAGACTTAGTATCCCACAATGCCGCAAAAAGCCTGAATTACAAAATCAGCCATCTCAACATGTTGAGGTCCTGTATAAGTCAATGGGAGAGGCACCCAGTTTGAAGTTATCATGGTCTACATTAGATGTAGCCCAAAAATCTGACTTGTTCTGGGTTTTTGGGAAAAATCATAGGATTTGGGTTTTTCGCTCATTTTTTTTTGTTGTTTTTTTTACTGATCTGATTAAAATGAGTTAATTTATTAATAAATAAGGCAAAATCAGGCGTTTGGTTGAGCTTTTAATATTGGGACAATGAAATAAAATTGGATTTTAGTAAATGACCAACGTAGAGTTTTTCCAGTTATTGTCTTTTAATTATTTTGTATGTTGTAATGAGATAAATAAATGACAGCTCTACCATAAATCCCTGCAGTCATATTCTACATCCTGGATGGTCACTCACATCCAGACCTACTGCATAAGTGCCTAGCAACTGTTCATATGAAGATTACTTATAATTTTTATTTATTTATATAATGCAGACATTTTCTGCAGGGTTTTAAAGACATTATTCATCATTCCCATCAGTCCTGCCACAGTCGAGATTACAATACCAATCACATACACTAGGGTAAATTTTTTTTAGGAGCCAGTTAACCTGCCTGTATGTGTTTGAAATATGGGGGGGCAATTACCCAGAGGCAACCCATGCAGACACAGGGAGAACATACCAACTCCTTGTCCTGTCTGAAATATGACCTAGGTTCCAAGCACTGCACCATGTTGCACCATCATTGGGGATTATTGTGTTCTGGTGTACTGAAACTATTATAAACAATTTAACTTTAAGAGTGACTTAGATGATGTCTTCGACAGACATAATATCAAAGGCTATTGTGATACTAAACTCTATAGTTAGTATAGATATGGATATATATATATAATTTATGTGAAGGTATGGAGGGCTATGTGTATGGATACTGGGTTTTCATTTAGAGGGGTTGATCGTGATGTCTTCTTTCAACCTATTTAACTATATAACTATGTAAACTGTATATTTATACAACAAAACATCAAATGCATATTTAATATGTAACAACCATAGCAATGTGTGGGTGTATCTATAATGAAAACTGTGCTCATATTTATACCTTCTCCACTCTTTATATTATTAATACCTATGGGCAATAGGAAAACCAACACCAGGTCTAAATAAAACTTACAGTGAAATTAGAAGTGTTTAAGGGATACTGTCATGGGAAAATAAGTTTTTTTCAAAATGTATCAATTAATAGTGATGCTCCAGCAGAATTCTGCACTGAAATCCATTTTTCAAAAAGAGCCAACAGATTTTTTTATTTAATTTTCAAATCTGAAATGGGGCTAGACATATTGTCAGTTCCCCAGCTCCCCCCAGTCATGTGACTTGTGCTCTGATAAATTTCAGTCACTCTTTACTGCTGTACTGAAATTTGCAGTGGTATCACCCCTCCCATTCCCCACAGCAGCCTAACAACAGAACAGTGGGAAGGTGACTAGATAGCAGCTCCCTAACACAAGATAACAGCTGCTTGGTAGATATTAGAACAGCACTCAATATTAAAATCCAGGTCCCACTGAGACACATTCAGTTACTGCCAGAAAGCAGGTCCATCCTAAAGTGCTGTTTTTTTTTCTGAAAGCACATGAACAGGTAAGTGATGGTTGCCTACACACCAATGTTACAACTTAAAAAAATAAACTTGTTGGTTCAGGAATGAAATGTAAAATTGTAGAGTGAATTATATGCAGTGTAAAAAGTGTAATCTAGAAATAAAAACCACACCATGAAAATCAGGACAGAATCCCTTTAGTTGTAAGGATAAATTGCATGCATTAATTATTGTATAGACTACTAATGAATTTACACCTATTAAATGGAGAGTTTTTGCTAAATTTATGGCCCGAAACTGTACTATCATTTTTGTCAATGAAAAATTACTAGAGGTATTGCTAAAGATAAATATTCAAATAAAATAATTCTCCAAAAAAATTACCCATTTTAGTATCATTTTGGATTCTGTTTAACAAAAGCACACACTTTTCTGTAGTTGCTACAGGATTCATCTTTTTTACCTTTTTTTTAGCTTGCAGTGACTCTACTGCAAAGACAAGTGTTGGCAGGTTGGATTTTATTCTCCACTTGGGAACATTTACGGTGTCATTCTGATGAAATATTTTTCATGTTGCTGTACATTGTATCTTTGGTATTCATGTTATGTTTCACTGTAGCTCACATTAAAGGGAAGAAATGAGAGGATAAAGCCAATCTAATTACACATTGACAGATTATAGTGAGAGTTTGCTTTTCAACATTAGGACAATTTTCCATTTACTAGTTTATTTTATTTAATCATCAGTATAATTGCCTCTTCATTTTCCCTAATGAAAAGCCAGGATTCCTCCAGAGAATTAGCCTCCAGGTTAGATTTGATGCAATAATCTAGATGTTTAAATGGTACTAAGAGCAGAATTATTGTTTGATTCCTGCACATGATCCTGTTTTATTCCTTATTTAACAAACATTTTTTTTATTGTTGAATCCTTGTTTGGGATTAAAGAAAGTTCAGAGCTATTAGAAATAAATTCATCAATGTCTGCAGCTGACTGGGCCAAATTAACTTAGTAATTAAAAACTAAAGGCAAACTTTTTGCTTGCATATTAAATTCCCCATTGTTAATACTGTTGCATTCTTACTAGATTATTAACTGTTATCAACCTCCTTTTGCTCCCATGTAAGATTGTAGTAGAGTGTACTAGCCAAATTTACTAAGTTCAGAGAGTCTTACACCATTTGAGTCTGAAGCCCATTTTGCTTCCTTAATAATGTAGATCAGATGGAGTTGGTCACATAATATCAAAAGCTATTTTAGCTAGTTTGATACTAAACTCTACAATTAGTATAGCTATGGGCATATATGGTTTGTGTGAAAGAGTGGAGGGGTGTGTGTGTGTATGCTGAGTTTTAATTTGGAGGGGTTGAACTTGATGGACCCAATTTAACTATGTAACTTTGTAACTATGTAACTTTTGTAGACATAATCAATACTATAAGCAGCAACTTTGTGAATCATTTGTTGCAATATTTTCTTGACTCACAAACGTTGCAGCTAACACTCACAATTGTAAGTTTGTAATTTCAAAATCAAACTCTTCTAACAGCATTTTTCCATTCTTGCTATTTTTAATAGCAAATCTGTCCTAGGTATTACAGAAATTTAAGAAGGAGTTCTTTCATCCTTGCCTCTTGTTTTTTAATCATTCATTCCATACCAGACTTTATGGCAGATTGTAAAACCAAACACATATTTAGACTTGGAACATTGTAAGACATCACATACTAACACCAAAATCTAGCAAAAGTTATGTTGATGATTATACTGTAAATAATTTAAGGACCTTTATAAAGCCACAAAAATAGGCAGTTGCACATCTCCGATAACATGGGAGGGGTATGGTTTTAAACATAACAGATCACAAACTAAATCAACAATGTTTTGCATCTGCAAAAACATCTGTTCTCTGTTAGGTGTCAATGATATACAAAACACTCGTTCATCTGCCTCTATCAAGTACTGTTCACAAATGAAAGCCTGCTTTTAATAGCAGAGTCTCTCCAATCTTTTTTTTTAAGATTTTGATTGTAATAATGCAGTGTAAGTTTATTACAATTGTGGGACTCTAGGCACTTAAGGCACCATTTTAATGCTTGCAATCCCACTACACAAAGGATTTTCAGAAGAAAAATCATATAGGGGTATGGAACTTGTTATGAAGAATTCTCTGGACCTGGGGTCTTCTGGATAAGAAATTTTTCTGTAATGTGGACTTAAGTCTAATAGAAATTTATATAAACATTAACTAAACCCAATAGACTGGTTTTGCTTCCAATAAGGTTGAATTATATCTGGGATCAAGTACAAGCTACTGTTTTATTATTATAGAGAAAAAGGAAATCATATTTTGAAATTTTTTGTATTTGGATAAAATGGAGACTATGGCCCAAATTCACTATAGCGCGAAGCGTCTAGCACTAGCGCTAATTCTTCAGCGTGACGTCATTTCGCAACTTTGGAAATTCACTAACACCGACTCGCAAAAATTATAGAGGCCCTTTCAAAGGTTCTTCATACTCAGCCTTAACAAACAACTGCTCCATTTTAGTTTTGTACTTTAAAGGTCAACTTAAGTCTAAAATATAATAATGTTTGAAATGCTGTATTTTGTATACAAAATGTAAACATGAACTGACTGCACCAGAAGCCTAATAAGACAAATGATTTTTGCTTCCAAAGTTGGTGTAGTAGGCTGTCATCTTGTAACTTGAAACATCTTGAAACATCTTTGCAAGACCAAGGCTACACACATGCTCAGTGTGGTTTGGGCTTCAGTTGGGAGGTTAAGCTTAAGGATCCTCATAAATTATCAAAACAGCAAATAATATCTGCAATAGAAGACAATACAGTAAAACTGATTAATAATCAGAATATACAGACTGCAATGACTCTGTGGATACTACACAGTCGCAGACTGCTCTACAAGGAAACAAACAAAGCTGCTTGAGTTCTGGGAAGTAAGGTGGAGGCACCCTCCTGCCATTTGAAAGTATGATCGTTTCCCTGCAGAGCAGTTAGGGACCGCCTAAAGTTTCCTATTCGAGCTGCTAGAGAAAGTAAAACATAGGGGGGATTTCACTGAATAAAGTCAGGTTTATTATAAATACAGTAGACATTTTTTAATTAAAGTATATTGGAGGAACATTTTGTTTTCATTATAGAAAGTAAAAGTGGGATTTTATTTTTTTTGCCTCAACATCCCCTTTAAACCCTACATGGTTTTAAAAAAAAAGGGGTAGGAACATTTTACAAGTATTTTTATATGTATGTACTTTCCTGGGATTGTTTTGGGCAGAAACATTTGTAACAACCGTGTCATTTCATACAATTAAGCAATGTTTAACCATCATCATGACAGGTAGAGCAATAGGTGGCAAATGTATCAGTATTATTATATTTAGGTCAGGTGAAGGATAACATCAGTATTACTTTAGAATGTTAGAGTTAATTCTTCATATTGAAATATACTGAACATTAAAAGGCGCACAGGATTCCAAAGTTTGAAGGTCAGTATTTCATAATAATAATGAATGCATTTGAGAGCACAGAATGTCAGAGAACACACAATTCCTCTGGAGGGTAACTGAAAGCAAGTAACATGTTTCTGACTGTCATGTTCTTTGCCATTGAACATTAAAGGGATTCTGTCATGATTTTTATGATTTAGTTTTTATTTATAAATGACACTGTTTACTCTGCAAATAATTCACCCTACAATATAAAATTTGATTTCTAACCCAACTAATGCATTTGTTTCAGTTTTTATATTGGTGTGTAGGGAAGCCATCTCAGGTCTTTTTGCCTGGCCATGTGCTTTCAGAATGAGCAAGCACTTTAGGATGGAAGTGCTTTCGGGTAGGCTGTTGTTTCTCCTTCTCCCACTCACTGTAATTGAATGTGTCTCAGTGGGACCTGGATTTTATTATTAAAAACTGTTCTTAGATCTACCAGGCAGCTGTTATATTGTGTTAGGGGTCTGCTATCTGGTTACCTTCCCATTGTTCTGTTGTTAGGCTGCTGGGGAGGGGGTGGTATCACTTCAACTTGCGGTGCAGCAGGAAAGAGTGACTGAAGTTTATCAGAGCACAAGTCACATGACTGGGAGCAGCTGGGAAACTGACAATATGTCTAGCACCATGTCAGATTTTAAAATTAAATATAAAAAAATATGTTTGCTATTGAGAAACAGATTTCAGTGCAGCACTGAATACTGTTACTAGAGCAGCACTTATAACTGATACATTTTGAAAAAAAAAATTCCATGTCTGTATCCCTTTAAATAGCACTCACTACAGAAATTCTGTTTTGCCCACTGTAGGTGCAGGCTTAGAGAGGCCACACTTTGTATAGGGGATACAGTAGTATTTTGTCAGAAATAGTCCACTCCTAATGAGGCAGCCTTGTAAAGGCATTTGTCTGAAAGAATGTCCTGGATTGGTCAATATGTACATACATTGTCATGGGTGACCATGCAGGCTCTGTAGCATGGCCACCCGCACCAAAAAAAAAAAAAGATACTATTTCCTCCAAAATGTGGTACATGTTAGCCTACAGCCCCAGTGGAGGAAAATGTTTTTGATATACTGTAGGTGCCCTTTAATTATAACCATTCCATTATAGGACAAAAAAATACTATCACTATACCACAGGGATCTTGAAAGTGCAAGCTACAGTATTCACTGTACAGTGATGCTATTCCCAAAAGTTACTGCTATAGTCTGCTTCCAACTGTTGGCGCCTTTCAGGGAGCCCTAATCCATAAATGTTGTCCACTGATGCTTGTAAGCTCATTGTGTGTCAGACCTTGCCCTTATTATACAGTATATTTGGTTCCATCAATAAGAATAGACTGCACAATTGTTGATATTGGTTTCTATGCTCGGGCAAGCAATATAACAGCTTCCATTTGTTTATATGCAGTTTTGAAGGACATCAATATCCCATCCCTAAAGGTTAACTGAAGTGTGTGAATAGTTATTTAATATTTTATATTTAAATGTCAAAATCAATTTCCATTTCTTTTCCTTATAGGCCTGCTCCTGTGAGTGAATTGGCCCCACTTGGATTAGTTGTAACAGTGGTAACAGCTGCTGCATTGAATCAAACTATAGTGTATTCAATTGTCTCAGGAAACGATCAGGGTAAGTGGGCACAAGTCTAACCAGTATACGGTATCTATTGAACATTTGTGTAGTAATTTGGGAATGCTTATTGGATACCATACTGACCGCAAGTGTTTTATTACAGTTGGGCTGAAGCAGAGGATTTATTCAGTTTTCAAATCCCGGTCTTCTAGAACATGAGGAATCATCCTTATAAATGAAATTCGTTTTTTCCCCTCTGTTCTATATAATTTGTATTTGAAATGAACCTAGAGAGTGGCAGAATAGCTGTCATTGTTTCATGCAATGTCTCTGGGGAGGAAGTAGAAAGGAGAAAAGGAAAGAGTCGGATAAAAGAAAGGTACAATTGGGGTAAGGGATTCATTTAGCAAATAAAGAGAAGCTGTTTGCACGTAGACGCCAGAAATGATTAATGTTACCATCTTGCTTTGGCACAAACTCTGACATTTAATTGAATAGAAATCCCAGTGAATTGAAGCTCATTTAACACAAGTTTATTGTTTGCATTGGATTATATATATAAATAAAACATACACGTTTTTACAATAACCTTCCAGTATGAGATACGCAGCCTTAAGCGGTAATAAGTTCTACAACAGACAGATGGCTAAGCATTCCATCAGAACTTCTGCTAAAAGGGACCTTTTCCTAAGTGCCGTATGTACTTTCTCTAGGAAGCTAAATGGTAACAGTATGGTAAAGGCAGACTTTTTCTACAGGTATGGGACCTATTATCCAGAAAGATCAGGACATGGGCTTTTCCATATAACAGATATTTCTATAATTTGGATCTTCTTACTTTGTCTTAATCTAGCAAATATTAAATAAACCCAATAGGCTGGTTTTGCTCATAATAAGGATTAATTATATCTGAGTTTGCATAAAGTACAAGGAAATGTTTTATTATATAGTAAAAGGAAATCAATTTAAAGATTTGAATTATTTAGATAAAATGGAGTCTATGGGAGATGGCTTTTCTGTAATTTGGAGCTTTCTGGATAACCAGTTGCATAGAAATCTCCAGGTCCATTGCTTTCCTACCTGAGTGGAAAGAGCAGGGACATGAGTGGGAAGACGGAAGCAGAGGGCTGGGTAGGGGATGCTGTGCACTCTGGGTCCCTCTGAAAATCTTTTAACATTTTCTTGGTGCAGATCCACGTGCAAAATACTATAAAGGGTGTCATTATACTGACTGTGTTAACAACAACTAGTGATGGGCGAATCTGCGGCGTTTCGCTTTGCCAAATATTTGGCAAATTGCTGGAGAAATTTGCGAAATGGCAAAAAATAGCAAAATGCTGCTGCACCTCATTTTGGACCATTTTAGAATGCGGGCGTCTGTTTTTGGATGCCGGCGCACACTGCCGTGAATTCGCCCCAGGCGAATAAATTTGCCCATCACTACCAACAACATATCTACATATCTAGATGTATAAAATATTATTGCCAGCCCAGCATTATAAAGAGTCTTACAGGAGTGCCAAGAGAACTATAACATGATTTGACCCTGTTTTTCAGCACATAAAGTAAACTGTACCTATAACATTTTTTCAATGGCAGAGAAATGCTTCTTAGTCCTTTGCACTGTCATTCTGCAAAGTAAGGTTTCAGGTTTTCATTCATCTTAATGACAGGCATCACAAAAGGTATCTTTTGACCTAAGTACTGTACTAAAGCCATTGTAGTTTAAATAGCTTATCTGTTATCTACAATGCAAAGTGGTCCCTAGAGGAGCTCAAGACTTTATAAAGCAGCTTCTACTCCCACAACAGAACGCATTTAATGGTTTTTGAACTTATAAAGCCAGCACATCAATTTTTACAAGTGCAGGATAACAGAATATTATATTTAAAGGAGAACACATTTTGCATAATGAAAGAACATTCATTTCTTTGGCACTTGGGACAAGTCCTGCAGAGAATGTAAACAGCAAGTCAGGCACTGCTTTTGAGAGTTATATTTATAAATAACTTTAAAATGATTGAACATTTTCAATGTGTGGGATATTGATTAGACTTACAATTTCCCTCACCAAGGGTGTGTGTGTGTTTGTGTCTGTGTGTGTGTGTGTGCGTATTCTACTCATGAAAAAATAGAAACAGTTACAATTTTTATTGAATGCAGACCACTTTCAATTAGAATTTTGAATAGCTTTCATGAACACAGCTTAGCATCCCACAATATGCAGGCAAGAACAATAAGACTATAGTTATAAAAACTATAATTTATGATCATAAATAAACACACAGGTAATGGTGTGTGGCTCTATCGAAAAACAAAATGAATAAATAAATAGTCCAAAAATGAAAAATCCAATGCAAAATAGTAGTAAAGCTAATGAAACGGAGTCTCACCAAGACAACCCCCAGTCCAAGGGTTGCAAATCAATTTGTTCAATATATAAAATCCAAGTGAAGTGAGGTCCATTTATATGAAGTAAAGCAGTAGCTCAAGTCTCAATGAGTTAAAAAGGCATTATTAGGACATGCTTAGGCCTACCACATTTTCTGCCTGCATGGGCACTTACTCATAGGCTCATAATTTATGACCACAGCTGCAATTGTGGTTGAGCATAAATGGAAAAAGTCATTGCCCTTGTTCTGATGATTCATGTACAAGTGCACCTATTGACCTGAGGCAATTCAAGGTTTCTTATTGTGGGTTAAGTAAACAGTCACAGTCTAAAGAATCACACACATATTTTATTGTACCTCCTAACACCAGAAATGACTCATTCCGCACTCCTAATATGTCTAGCAAAATAGTGTCCAATGTACAAGGACAATTGCTGCATCTCAGTACAGGGGGATGCAATCACGCTCACAGCCCTAATAATGATGGGATTGTGATATGTTTCATTGTGGATAAAAAAATGTTGAAAATAAAGTCAGAATGAAAAAATTCTCCATGTCAAACCTGCTCAGATCATGTAGAAGTCAATGGCAGATATCCCTTTTACATTTGGAAGATATAGTGATCTGCACTTGGTTTCGTACGATAATCCAAATAATTTGTGGTTTTTGGTGATAATAGGAATAATTTTGCATGTCAAATCTGAAAAATAAGATAAATAAGACAAAAATGTGGATAGGAGTTTGGTTGAAGTAGTTTTAATAAAATAACAAGAAATATTTGGATTTTAGTAAATAACCCCCCCCTCAAATGTCTTCATGGCTGGGTGTAAAAATGTCCTCTGTGCCAGGCAGGAATAAAATTTAATTAGTTAACATGCAATATACATAGTCAATATATATATAGTCAATATATATATATATATATATATATATATATATATATATATATATATATATATATATATATATATATATATATATACAGATAAAGGCATCAAACTTCACATTTTATCGTGCCATGTCCAGACACCAGTCTTAAGTCCTGCCTCTATATTGTGCTAGATCTTGATGGTTTCATCTGTACATGAAAAAGTTATTTGTAAAAGTAATTTCTTTTCGAATTAGTTTCTGGTATGAAATCTTAGATCTTTTTCAGTGTGCAACAGGGAATTAATGCAGTAGGCACCTGCTATATGTAGCCACACTGGTGAATGAGCTGGCCATATTTACATAGTTACATTGTTAAATTGGGTTGAAAAAAGACAAAGTCCATCAAGTTCAACCCCTCCAAATTAGAACCCAGCATACACACACACATCTCCACTCTTTCACACAAACCATATATGCCCATAGCTATACTAACTGTAGAGTTTAGTATAAAAATAGCCTTTGATATTATGTCTGTCCAAAAAATCATCCAAGCCCCCTTTAAAAGCAATTTAGTTTGCACAAGAGGTGTGTTAGAGGTACCTGCTATACCACTTCTTGGTAAGCTGTTGACCATAGAGGCACCATTTATACAACTTCCTAATCAGGATCAATGCTCATTCATTAATACAATAATCCCCTATAACCATTACATAGGCCTTATGTATAATTTGGCCAAATCTGGTTCAATCTGGCCAATTATTGTGTGCTATATGCAGACAACATAACACTATAAAATGTATGGCATTATATAATAGAAAAAGCTGAAAATATCATCTTGTGCAGAGATGCTATGTTCTTGGTTGCTGAATATTTAACAATGTCCGCTTTCTTCTTTATTCACTTCATGCAGGAATATTTGCCATTGATAACAGCACTGGAGCTATCACTGTTGCAAAGCCATTGGACTATGAAAACACAACAAGCTACGTGCTCAGAATCCAAGCAGACTCAATGGAAGTGACTAAATATAATCTACGAGCCGCTTCAAAGAGTAAGTTGTACTTCATTTGCTGTGTTATTCTCTTCATAAATCCTGAGCGCTCAAAAAAAGCCTCCTTTTCCTTCTGGAGAACGCCTTGCCTTGAAAATTGTTCTTCTTTTAGGATAGTGAATATTAGTAAGGACTAACTTAAATAATTCACTGCGCTGCACTTTTTGCAAATTTGTTAAACTTTATTGAAATTCAATACAAGCATATATGATAACTGCATTGGGTAGAGGGGTCCAATTTTTTTCTAGCTACTCTGTTGCTGTAAGTTTTTACTGTAGGTACTACATTATGCTCCATCTATATGTTATCTCAGATATGTGGCTTTAAATTCATATGTGAAAAAGAATACCTTTTTTTGAACTAAAACCCATTTATACTACATTTCTTTCCATTTGACCTTTATTCTCTAGAGGAAGCTCCTGCACAAAGCGTTTGTGTTTTAGTGTTTGCACATTTTTTATATTTTTTTAATGAAAAATATATAAAAGTAGAAGTCTCTCTGTTTCATGACTTCAGTGATGTTTTTTATATGGCAATGGTTAATGGTGTCATTGACTCAAAACAGTTACAAGTATTTGTAGCTTACAGTTTGAACCAACGCAGAGTATGTGTTATAAAGATTGTACAGGTATGGGACCTATTATTCAAAATGCTCGGAACCTGGGGTTTCCTGGATAAGGGGCATTTCCGTAATTTGGATCTCCATACTTTTTTAAAATGTGAATTATTTCATTAAATTGGAGTCTATGGGGCAAATTCACTAAAGGGCGAAGTGACTAACGCTAACGAAAATTCGCCATAGTGACGTCATTTCGTAACTTCGCAAATTCACTAACTGATTCTGGCGAATTTTCGCTAGCGAAGTAGATAGACTAGCGCAACTTCGCATCCTAACGCCAAGCGAAGGTGCGTACTGATGAAGGATCGTAATTACGCTAATTCACTAAGATGACCATTTTACTGAACCTTACCACTTATGCTAGACGTTACTTCGCCAGTTCAGACCTGGCGAAGTTCAATACAATAGATAGGAGTCCCAAAAAACGCTGGCGTCTTTTACCTTTTGTTGGGTGACAGTCTGAAAAACAGGGAAATTTTTTTTTAGGGTTACCCTTCTTCCCCCCCTACATTTCCTAACATATGGCAACTCAACTATACAGTGGGAACATGTTTAGGGCAATAGGAAACATTATTTTATTTTTTAAAGGTTTTCTGGGCTTTTGTAGTGTAATGTAGTGAACATATACTTCTATGATACTTTAAAATTTGCGCTGTGTGCAAATTAGGCATCGCTAGTAGTGATGGGCGAATCTACCCGATTTCGCTTCGCTGAAAAAATAGCAAATTTCCAGCGAAATTCGCAAATTGGCGAAAAAATTATCGAAATGAGTCACGGAACTTTTTTGACGCACGTCGCGTCAACTTCCCCACGTCGTGTCATTTTCGTCGCATCATTTTTGAAGCGCGTCGCATTGTTTTCCCTGCAACTCGTTTTTTTTTTTAATTTTCGCCAGCCGAAGTTTCGCTGGATTTTCACAAATTTATTTGCCAGCGATGAATCGCAGGAATTCGCCGCGAATTTGCCCCTGGCGAATAAATTCGCCCATCACTAATCGCTAGCGTAAATGCGCTTTGACAGCAAAGGAACACTAGTGCAACTACACTACAATTCGCCGCCCTGAGCGTAACTTTGCACTTTAGTGAATTAGCGTAGCGTTGGCGAAAATTTGCCTGGCGAAGTGCGGTGAACGTTAGTGAAGGCAAAGCTAGCGCATTTTTGCCGCTTAGTGAATTTTCCCCTATGAGTGATGACCGTTCCATGACCATTTTCAGAAAGTTTAGTTTTAAAACCCAGTGGGCTTCATGCCTTGTAAACAGAAATCTTAGGAGTAGTGATGGGCGAATTTATTCGCCTAGGTCGAATTTGCGGCAATTCCCGCGATTCGCCGCTGGCGAATAAATTCGCGAATCACCAGTGAAATTTCGCTTGGCGAAATTTCGCCGAAAAACGAGTCGCAACGAAAACGACGTGACGCGTCAAAGTTGACGCGACGCGCGACAAAGTTGACGCGACGCGCGACAAAATCGTCCCGCGACTCGTTTCGATAATTTTTCGCCGATCTCTAGGCGAAGCGAATTGCGGGAGATTCGCCCATCACTACTTAGGAGCAATCCTGAGCCTTTTTTACTTTAATTTCTTCTTCATTGCACACATTTGAGGCAGGTATATTACCAACCAAATTATTTTCTTGTGTAATCATATGCCAAAATAATTAAAACAAAAATTCATATAGTTTTTTTTACATTTTATTTTCAGCTCTGACTGCTTCCCCTAATTAGTAGCTTTGCAGGTTTGTAAGTGAATCTGTGATTTCTAGTATGGAGAAATCATGTTGATATTTTGTAGGTATGTGAGTTTTAACACATTTTACTTTCTTTGTTAGCATGCATTTTTTTATGGGAATTTTCATCCAAAAATATTTTTTTTCATAATGAAAGAATAAGAAACTCTAAGCATCGTTTCAATATACATACAATTTAGAAAACCAATTGGATTTGGATGATTTGGAAATGTAAAGCAGTATCTGTCATATTTTATTTGTTCTTTTTTATCTCTTATATTATGATAAAGCTGATTGAAAATGTATATGAATGCAACATAATAGTATATTACATTTAATTACTTACAGAGCACTTACATTTTTTTGGGGAGGGTAGATATAGCCCTTTAAATATACATTAATTAAATTAGATAATTTAATATCTTTAGGTGAGCAGTTTGGAAAAATGTAATTCGTAGCTACAATAACATTTTAAAACAATGAAAACTGTAGGTAATCAAAGACTTTATTTTATTATAAATCTAATTTAGGTAGTGTACTGTGTATAAATCATTGTATATAATCCTTTTATCAGAAGAACTCTCCAGAAAAAAATCAGGGTTTGTTATAATTTATGTAAATCAGATAAGTTACATGGGAACTGGTAAATTTTACTGATTAAAGCTATGATTATATAAATTATGAAAATTCTGCTTACCCCATCAATTAGCCAAAGTTAATGTGCAAAAATAATTGAGAACTATGCAAGGATTGCAATTTAATTTGCTTGCTTGGGATCACACATATAAATAGCAATTCGCTTTGCAAAGGGTTTCTTTTTAAAGACGGAAGATATTTTATGTAAAATATATTTTTAGCATGATTATTTATAGCAATATTTACTTTTATAAAAATACACCTAGGGGCAGATTTACTAAGAGTAGAAGTGAAAATTTGAATTAAAAAATTTCATAGTAATTTTTGGCTACTTCAACTATCAAATAGGCCAAAATTCGATTGAAATTGAAAAAATTTTAATCGAATTTTAAAATTCGGCCCTTCTCCACTTTGAACCTGCCGAATTGCTGTTTTAGCCTATGGGGGACCTATTGGAACCTTTGAAGGGCACCTATGGGCAGAGAAAAAATAGATAGAGCCCGCATTCCAGTTTGGGGTTGTAGTCGTTTGGTTTTTTACCAAAATCTTTTGAATCATGCAAAACTGACACAAAAGAAATTCACAGAAAAAATACCCTGTTGCTAAACCCCTATGTATTTTACCTGAAAAAGTTCATCAAAGAAAAGTCATCTGTAGACACCAATGTATTCTGCATTGAAAAGGGTGACATAAAAAAGTATCAGGACAAATCTGCCACAAATAAAATGCCCAAAGACTCTGGTATATTCAGATGTATGTAAATAGTTATCTGTTATTGACTTCAATAGTTTTTGCAAATATTTGTGACACAACACCCCAATGTATTTGGTGTGAAAAAGTAGCCAAAAAGACACCCAGTATATTCTGAGTGGAAAAAGTTGCTATGAGAAATCACCCTTTGACTTTAATGCCTTTTGCTAATTTTAACTGTTTAAGGAATGTTTCCTTGGTTTTGCAATATATGTATTTGGCAGATGAAATTGGACAAATTAGTTTATTGCTATTTAATGCAATTGCTACTGAAAGCATTATCTGTTTATATACTATACACCGCCAACTCTAATCCCTGGCACAAGGGGGAACTGACTTCTACTGTTTTAAGAAACAGAATGAGAGCACAAACAAGGAATAAAAAAAATATTTCTTTCAATTGCCATTAAATTACCAAACCCCCTTTTTAAAAACTTGCTTTATATTGGCAACTTTCTGGAAATTTCTGTTTTACAATATGGAAAATAAATTTGTGCATACTCCCTTTTAACCAGAGCTGGGCCACACTGGCCAGACACCCTAGGCAACCTGGCCAGCCGTGGTGCCAGCTGAGTGCCACTGGGAGAGTGGACCGGACATGGGGTAGGCGACAGAGCAGGTCTGTACCTGGCTCCCCCCCTTTGTGCCTACTCTGCCTACCCCTTGGCCCAGCCCTGTTTTAAACTTTTGCAAATTAATGTAGAGTCAGGTATAATGAGAAGGCTAGTTAAAGGACAAGGAAAGGGAAAAAAATAAAATCCCATTTTTACTTTCTTTAATGAAAAAGAAACCTATCTCCAATATACTAAAAAATGTGTACAGTTTTTATAAAAAACCTGACTGTATGAAGTGAAATTCTCTCTTCATTTACTGCTGTGGATAGGAATTGTCGAACAGTCCCTAAATGATGGGCAGGGAAACAATCATACTTATGAACAGCAGGGGGAGCCCACCTTACTTCCCAGCCATGCACAACTCAAGCAGCTTTGTTTGTTTCCCGGTTTTGAACCCAGATCACACTGAGCATGTGCACAGTCTTGGTCTTGCAAAAATGTATAACAAAGTTACAAGATGACAGCCCCCTGTGACCAACTTTGAAAGCATAAATAATTTGTTTAATTAGGCTTTGAATTGTTTGAACCCAGATCACACTGAGCATGTGCACAGTCTTGGTCTTGCAAAAATGTATAACAAAGTTACAAAATGACAGCCCCCTGTGGCCAACTTTGAAAGCATAAATCATTTGTTTGATTAGGCTTGTGGTGCAGTAAGTTCATGTTTATGTTTAGTATACTATATACAACATTTCTTGCCTTATTCTTTTTTAGACTTTTCTTGTCCTATAAAACCTGATTTATACTGAAAAAAAGGCTATTAATTTGGAAATGGTTTTCCTTTATCAGATCATTACTTAAAAATATTATTAATTGAAACAGGCCACTGCTGTTTTAAGTGTTTCAAATACCTTTCATAATGTCTTAATGAATCTGATCTGTCCAAAAAGATTAAAATGGTGTACAGCTCAAGGTAATTAGCCCAACAGTGACCATTGCTTCCAAGCAGATTAGCACAGCAGTCTATCTTGAGCAGTTTGCTGTTGCCACATATTTCTATGACTTTTTTACCTGAATGAAGTTTTAAATACTTAAGACGATTAATCCTTTTTTCTCAGTTCAAGGAATCAAATTAAACAGCAGATAAAGAAGAAACAGTAATATACAAAGCTACAGTTTAAGCTTCAAAGTATAATAATATACTTTATTA
The DNA here is from genome assembly GCA_024363595.1 of Xenopus borealis. Classification (NCBI taxonomy): domain Eukaryota; kingdom Metazoa; phylum Chordata; class Amphibia; order Anura; family Pipidae; genus Xenopus; species Xenopus borealis. The sequence continues at coordinate 2,961,388 of CM044444.1, read as the reverse complement.
ATAACAGAAAAAGAAGAATAAAGTGTATGTACAATGACATGAGAATAATTAATATGAATTTTCCTGTTGCTATGTTTTCTTTGCTTCTAAGGTATTTGATATATCTGCTTGACAACAGAAGCTTTCCTTATATGTTCCTAAATCCCCATCTGCTTTGCTTTATGCAGAAATGTGAATAGAACTTCATCTTTATCCAAAAATATCTAAATTATATTACCAGCTGTCACAATTTTTATTAGAGGAATGAAGAAATATTTTTGAAAGATATTTCACATATTAAAATGATATTTAAATAATAAAATGTCAATGAGTTAAATGAAACTCTCCGTTACAATGACAATTTAACAATGCTCCAGTTTTACCATAAACTCAGGGTCAGACTGGGCCAGCAGGACACCAGCAAAAAACTTTGTTGACCCCCAGCCCTTATGGGCCCCTTTGGCCCAGATTTGCTCTTGCTTGGCTGGCAGAGCCACTTCCGTCCTGGCTTTCCCCGTACACAAAGGGGCAGATTTACTAAATTCACATGAAGGATTCGAAGTTCAAATTTTCAAAAAGATTCGAATTTTCGAATGTTTTTGAAGACCACTTTGAACAGTGAATTTTGAAAATTCGATCGAATCGAATGGTTCGAATAATTCGAATAAAAATCTATTTGAATATTCGACTATTCGACAGTCGAACTACTTCCCCTTTAAATTTTTATTCGACTGCCTAGTTCGCCAGATCAAAGCTACTGAATTGGGTTTCATTATTTTTGATTGAATAAAAAAATTCCATCTAATGGTTAAAATCGATTCAAACGATTTTATCAATCGATCGAATATTTTTTACTTGATTGTTCGACCAATCGAATTGCGGTAAAATCCTTCGAATTCGATATTCAAATCAAAGGGTTTTACTTCCCACACTATTCCCAGCTATTCCCATGATCAAATTTGAGGGTTTTTTAACCCTCAAATTCGACCCTTAGTAAACCTGCCCCAAAGTGTGTGTTAGAGGTGTGTTATATCTCTGCTTGTATTGTATACAGAAGTCTCCCTTTATATCTTAAGTTTTTGTAATGTATGGGGTTTTCAATGTCGTTTATGCATACAATACAATCATTTTTTGAACACAAAACCCCAGTGTTGCTGGTCATTTTTATATATATATATATATATATATATATATATTAGTAATAAGACAACAAATGGATTTATTTGCAAATATCCTTATAATTGTGAATAGAATAGCAAAACTTCACATTAGTAGAGATATTACCTAACCTACAAGTATGTTATAAATGACACCCTATTAAGGAGTCATACATCTATTAGTAGTATCAAAGTCAGAGTAAAATAAATATATCCTCTATTCTCCTTTCAACCACCAAATTGTACACAAGTTAGTTTATCTTCACTACAAGTGTTTATATTGATAAATGTGTAGCAAATAACAAAATCAGATTATGGTAGTTTAGTAATAGGACCTGTCAGAGAGAGTAATTTAGGTCTTTGTCTTCTGATAATAATAAAGCATCCACATGGTCTGGAATGCAATATACATTATATATATATATATATATATATATATATATATATATATATATATATATATATATATATATATACATACTGTATATATATATATATATATATATAATATATAAAACATTGGATGCCTTATGCACTCACTAATGAGGGTTATTGCCCTGGTGCTAACAGAATAAGTATATATAAAAGTAGAAAAAGGCTGTTGCACAACAGGGTCTTTTGCGAAAAAATGTTAATTCTTTATTTACCAAATCAACGTTTCAACCCTCACTGGGGCCTTTATCAAGATACTCAAAATCACAAACACTAAACTTTAAATAGGCAGACTCACCAAGCCACACCCAGTCACCAAACCCCACCAAGTGAACAAAGTCCATAAAGATCAGGCATAACCTTCCCAGCGTGCTCCTTTAACCCCATGGATACCTAGGAGTGAAAAAACATATTACCATAAAAAGAGATCAGTTACATCATAAACAGCAGAATAAAAACAATAAATATGTATCAAATGTTAAAAGTACTCCATCAACGGCTATTTAAGAATGATATAAAAGAACAATATTCATTAAGGCCCTTTGGGGAAACAGTATTCAGAGTCTGTATCCAAAAAGTTTCTCTTTGTAGTAATAATCTAGACCAGTCACCACCTCTTCTGGGTTTATTAACCATATCAATGCACATGAAGCGAAAGGTAGGAGGACCATGGCCCTTTTCAAGATAATGTTTATATAAAGTAGGGATGCACCGAATCCACTATTTTGGATTCGGCCGAACCCCCGAATCCCCGAATACCGAACCGAATCCGAACCCTAATTTGCATATGCAAATTATGGGTGGGAAGGGGAAAACATTTTTTACTTCCTTGTTTTGTGCCAAAAAGTCACGTGATATAGCTCCCTGGCCCTAATTTGCATATGCAAATTAGGATTTGGATTCGGTTCGGCCAGGCAGAAGGATTCGGCCGAATCTGAATCCTGCTGATAAAGGCCGAATCCTGGCCGAATCCCGAACCGAATCCTGGATTGGGTGCATCCCTAATATAAAGCAATATCACTTCTGCCAGTATCAAATGCTGCCTGTAGTGATGAACGGTGGTTTCCCATCCGTTCTCTCAAAGTGTTCTGTGTCTTCCCCACGTACATGTAACCACAAGGGCATTTAATCATATAGATAACGAGTATTTGTACAGGTAATGCGATGTTTAATAAGAATGGTTTTGCCTGTATGCGGGTGTTGGAAACTAGGGGGCAGATTTACTAAAGCACGAAGCGGCTAACGCTAGCGCAAATTCGCCAGCGTGACGTCAAATCGTAACTTTGCAAATTCACTAACACCGTCTCTGGTGAATTTACGCTAGCGAAGTAGATAGACTTGCGCAACTTCGCACCCTTTCGCCAGGCGTAGTTGCGCACTGGCGAAGGATCGTAATTACGCAAATTCACTAAGATCAACTTTTTGCTGTTCGTTAGCACTTACGCTAGACGTAACTTCGCCAGGTCAGACTAGGCGAAGTGCAATACAATAGATAGGAGGTCGAAAAAATTTTTTTACATTTTTTCTAAGTCCCAAAAAACGCTGTGGCGTGTTTTACCATTGTGGGTGATAGTCTGAAAAAGATCGATTTTTTTGGGGGGGGTTACCCTCCTTCCCCCCTACATTTGGCAACACTACTATACAGGGGGCACATGTAGGGCAACTTTATTTTTTTGATTAAAGGTTTCCTGGGCTTGTGTAGTGGCTGTAATATACTCTTCTATTATATTTTGTAATTCGCGCCGTATGCAAATTAGGCTTCGCTAACGTAACTGCGCTTTTCCTAGCGAAGTAACACTAGCGCAAATACGCTACCGTTCACTGACCTGAGCGTAACTTCGCCCTTTAGTGACTTTGCGTAGCGCTGGAGAAAATTCGCCTGGCGAAGTGCGGCGAACGCTAGTGAAGCTTGTGCTGGCATTTCTTCGGGTCTTAGTGAATGTCCCACTAGGACCAGTAATCATATTTGGACATATAGTGCAACCTGAGCACTTATAACAACCGTTTTTTAAGGGGGCAATAAGGAGGGGCTTGCCATTCATAACAATGTTGCGTCTTTTAAATTCCGTCCTCTGCTGTATCCCCATAATGGTTTATGGATAAGTGTTTTGGGTAAGGTTTTATCACTACCCAAGATCTGTCAATTTCTATCAACTATATCTCGTATAGATTTTGATGCTGTAGAGATTCTTAGGACGAGGGTAATTACGTGCCAAAGCTAAAGTGGTTAAACCCCTGAGAAAAAACACAAATATGGAAAGATTTGTGATTACATCACAATACACTACAGCATCAAAATCTATACGACATATAGTCATTTTCGGCGCGACGCAATTTTTTGACACACATCTCGTTTTCTTTTTACGCCAGTGAATTTTCACTGGCGTTTCACGAATCGCGCTAATTCACGCCTGCCAAATAAATTCACCCATCACTAAGCATAATAAATAACATTGTAGCTAATAGTGTTAGTTACGCTCTGGCACCAGGTGGATACAAATATTTCAATATAATAAGTCCATAAGAGCCCAGCGCAATTGTGAATTGCTGCAGATAGGTACTTTCAATCAAGATTCTATAAACATTATCTCAATAGAACCACCAATGAATACACTAGGTTCACAGAATCAATGTTTGTGGGCTTGTGATATCTGTAAGTCTGTGTATCAAAGAGTTACAGTAAAGTCAATTGCAATGTGTCTCCATTAGTAAGCTTGTGGATTGCAACATCCTATAGTGCATGCACCGGCAAGGGGAGGAGTGGTGTCGGGAGTTGCCGGAGGAGGGGCATGTCTCATGTTACATGTGTATTCATATAGTAGATCCACTGCACACCCGCAATTCACTCACTGCTTTAGTGGTGCAGGTTCTCCGTGGACCAGCAAGGTCCCTCAACAACAGCAAATTTGGAAAAACGCATCCGCACACATAATTCTATTGCAGTTGGGGAATTTCCCCTTTTAATGTGCCACCAAAGAAATCATCATTTCGGGGGGGTTATCCTCCCACCCTCCCTTCATCAGGATAAAATCCCCAAATGCAAAAACCACCTTTAAACCATAAACTCCTCCTTTATCTCCCATAATGCAACACATCACATGTGGTGAGTTAACCCTTCATAACTTCAAACACAATTCTTTTCATCCAATTATATTCACATTAAGTCCATTATGAAAAAAGTCCATTATTAAAGAATTGTCCATTTAAGAGTCCAATCCTGAGTTATGTAATTGAAGAAAAACAGCGTATAACATAAATATAAAAAATGTCTACTCACAGCCAATGGGGTTGTTACTTAACTCTATTTCTTTATGAAAACACCCTGACATCTCTTCTGTGTGAGAAAAAGAACTTAAAGAAAGCAAAACAAGCTAAAATTTTTGTCGAGACCACTGGGCCAGAGTGTTTTCAATTACCAGATCCAGAATGCCTCACATCTTAATAAAGACTTCTTGTTCACTGTACCTGCATCCTTATGTACCACCTCCAGAATCTGCCACCTTAATTGTGAAATATTATGTTTTGTTTCAAAAAAATGTTTGGCCAGTAAAGTTTCCTCTTTAAATGTATCTTTTTCTTTTTTCTGTCTAGTGTCAATACCACTTTTAACCTCTGGTTTTAAGTTTCTTATGATACTCTTATGTTCATTAGTGATGGGCGAATTTATTATTTATTCGGCGAATTCCCACGATTCGCCGCTGGCGAATAAATTCGCGAATCACCAGCGAAATTTTGCTTGGCGAAAATTCGCAGAAAAAACGAGTCGCGCGACGTTTTTTGACGCGACACGACGAAAACGATGCGACGCAACGAAAACGACGCGACGCGATTTGACGCGACGCGCGTCAAAAGCGTCCCGCGACTCGTTTCGCAAATTTTTCGCCGATTTGCGAATTTCGCTAGAAATTTGCGAATTTTTCGGCGAAGCGAATCTCGGGAGATTCGCCCATCACTAATGTTCATTCATTCTGACCTTAAATGCACAAGAGGTCTGACTCACATAACCCTGCCCAAAAGGACACTTTAATAAATAAATCACACTCTTGGTTTCACAGGTGGCAAAACGTCTCATACCCCCACGTTACATGTGTTCCTCAATCGTGCTGTTGTCAGGGTATAATTCCATAGCAACCCTGTGCAGTTCTTGGAACTGGAAATATGCTCAATTTAGCTTGGAATGTTAATACAAAATGAATTACTAGGTGGCTGTATGAAACGAGCAGGGACGATCAGAAGGGAAAGATCAAGGCAAGGAGACCTTCCAAAATGTCAGTGTCCCGATTTATAACCTTGTTGGGCACATATAATAGGGAAATATACCAAGATGCTGATCACAGGCATAAATCCATAAATATTTATATCAGAGACACAGGATACTAGGTTACCCATTGCCTGGGGGTGTGCCACATTAAACCATCCAAGGTGTGTGTCCACAGGTACATCTTTTTGTCCTCAATTTAAATTCATCTATAGGGGTTTGTAGTGGCTATGGTGCATAATATTCAGTGCACTGGAGAGAGGGGTTGGTAAACCACAGTTTTTTTGTCCGGAGTACAGATACACATGCCCATTCGAGAACAGGTGCAATAAGGAGCCATCAATAGATCTTATAGAGTGAAAGAATACATGCCCTTCATAAATAAATTACTCCAGAGTGGGTATTGTGTATTACCACATTAAATCTCTGGAGTAAGTAAGTGTGCCCATTCTAAAGTAGGTGCACTGTGCTGAATAAACAAAATTTTTCACCAAATTAGTCTTTCTAAATGCTGTGCCGGCTTCAAGTTTTTGTGTATATTTTCGAATGAAAATTTGATAAAATCGTAGAAAAATTTGAAGGTTTTTTGGGCGCTTTTCGATATTTCGATAAAATGGTATGATCGAACGATTTTACGAAAAAATTTTAAAAAACGTTAGATTGTTTGAAAAAATCGTCCGAAACGAACGATCAAAGCATTCGATCGTACGTTTGGTAATTGAACATAAAGCTTAGAAAAGAAGCCTATGGGGGGTTCCCATAGGCTTCTATTGCAATTCGGTAGGTTCAATCTGGCGAAATAGGTAGTTGAATAAAATTTTAAAGGGGAAGTACTTCGATTTGGCCACTTCGATCATCGATTGTGTCGAATAGATTGAATATTCGATCATTCAACCATTCGATGATCGAAGTATAAAATTTGCATATTCGAAAATTCGATCAAATCGTAAATCGGAATTCGATCGAATACGATAGAATTTCAAATCCTTCATACGAAATTTAGTAAATCGGCCCCTAAGTATAGGGATTCTATGATGTTCATTGGTTACAGGGATATGCTAATTTATACTCACCTATTTTCCCACTACTGCATAGATTTAAAGCATGATTTACAGACAATTTGGTACTTTGAGAAATGCCTTAGGATAAGCCAAAACACTTTATAAAAAAAAATTTGACCAAACTGCCAAACCTGTATCCTCTCAATTTTCCAATGAAACTTCTCAAAGAAACAGTGCAAAAAAAAAGTTGAGACACAATTGGGCATCAATGCGAATCATGTGCCTTATTTTACTCGACTCTATCTACTGTTGCCCCTAAAACTTGAATTTATTGGCTTATCAAATGATGGGTAAATCAGCGGCATTTCGCTTCTCTGAATTTTTCGAAATGTCTAGAGAAATTCAAAAAATTGTGAAATATTCGTGAAATGCTGGCAAATTTTCTGCAGCGTTTCGTGAATGTATTTGGTAGGAGTTCACCACAAATTCGCTGCAGGCGAATAAATTTGCCCATCACTAAATACCAGCACAAACAGCCCAAAACTATTGAGAATGTTAAAGGTAAATAATGTTCCAATTGTTAAAGGGATCATCTGTCATTGACTTCTACATGACTTGACAGGTTTTAGCTGGAGCATTTTTGAATGTTAATTTTTAGCAGCTTCAGAGCATAATAAATATCTGAAAATGTTAAGATTTTTTCACCCTTTTAAAAATCAACCAGAAAAATTTGAGGTTTCAGAAACAGCCCTCATAAAGTATGGAAATCCAAATTACAGAAAGATCTGTTATCCAGAAAAGCCTTGGTCCTAAAAATTCTTGATAACAGGTCACATACTATAACTGCATAATAGAGATATGTTAAAGGAGTGTCACTTTAAAGTTAGATTAAATAGATGTGTATTAAGTTCAAAAACAGCAAAAGTCTCAATGGGAACATCTAAACCATTATCATTAACAAAGAAAAACCACAAAACCTTCTAAAATTAGAGAAACTCATTAGGATTCCTTGCCACTCGGTTGTTTGGTGGCTCAGAACTGATGGAATTATGTGCAGTGAGGTGGGAATTAAATATTGAGCAACTGCCGAGTTTAAAGACAATGTAATAATGCACTGCGCTGGGAAAAGTTGACACTGAACGAAATCTCTAAAATTAAGTGACAATGAAATAATATAACCTTCAAGCGCCAGTTGTCACTAAAATGATTTTTATTGTTATGTGGTTCTTGAACATGAAGAAACTTTTTTCTTTCTTTTCTATTTTAAGGCATAGCAAGCAAAAAATAAAGGAACCAAATCAATACGGAAATTGTGCTTTCACTGTAAAATTTCCGCCCTTCCCTTTAGGCCCTTTGACTAATGTGATTTCAGTTTGTTTCAATGTTTATGCATAGGGGCAGGTATACTAATGGTCGAATTCTGAATAGAGAAAATTCGAAATTAGACCATCAAATTTTTTACATTGGTTCTGGCTGATGCTACAGTAGGGGTGTTTTATAAGCTCTCCTGAATTAAAAATTGTATTTAGCTTCAAACTCAGGCTCTTCCTGGATCCCCCTCTTTTCCCCAGATGGCCCCTGGTGCTTCCAGCATATAGGTCACTCCCCTGACTGTAACCAGGCTCTGTGATGTCACAAGTAGAACAGGGGAAGTTGTGTTGTGATCCCCTACACATTTATTTGTTTTTAGAGACAGTCCGGAAAAGCAAGTAAAGCATTTTAACAACGGGAATAGGAATATTGTTAAATCAGAGAAATGTCTATGTTTAGTGGTGCTGGTTCAGTAACAAAGATGAAGCCACTGTGGTTTGTGTGTTTGACACAGAATAACTAAACCCAGACATCACACTTAACCCATTTAAAACATAAAATTGCATCCCATCTAATTAAAGCATTGTGAACAAAGGTGGTTTGGTATGCTAATGAAAAGGTTAAATGCATTAAATGAGTTAATATAACTTTAGATAACACAATTTCTTCATGTAATCCCAAGTCATGATGCATTTAACACACAAATCCAAGTGGCTTCATCTGCAAGTTTGACTGTTTACCTTCAAACCAATTTGCAGTAAAACTTTTACGGCAATTTTCTTGTATGCACCTCCGCCGGGGCTGTAATAGTAGTATCCAAAAAAAAATTGTGTACAAGAAAAAGGCAATACAGTAGGAGTTAACTGTTCAACTTCAGTGTTTATTGCCAATTAAGACTTTCTTTTTTCTTGTAAACTTAATTTTTTGTGGTGCTGGTTCAGTATAGTCATGTAATTCCAACTGGAATTTCAAAGTAAAGTTGAGGCATCCCACGACCACAAAACTACCCACATTCAGTATCATTGCATTCATAGGCAATTTAGCATATTTTTAGCCCCAATGTTTGGTATTACTTAGTGATGGGGAATTCACGTGATTCACGGCAGGTGAATACATTCGTGAAACGCTACCGAAATTTCAGCAGGCATCCATTTTAGGCATCCAAAACTCTCTAGAAATTTGCGACAAATTCGGCGAAGCGAAATGCCGCCGATTCCTCCATCACTAATATTACTGTGTAATTAGATTATATAAAAGTAGGGAGAATAAAAAATCCCACAGTAGGTCATGAGTTGTTTATCCTCCTATTTTACTTCACTGAAGTGGATCTACAATCTGTAGTTTATTGTGACTGTTATAAATAAGCTTCATCAGTAACAATGTCTACGCACTTGTTCTCTGTAGGACATGGTATGGAACACTTATGTATTTATCATACAATGCACAAACCTTTTTGGCATGTTCCATTACATTACAAAAACCGTTGACTATATTTCATGCTGTGATCCCGATGAATATGTTGCCATAAAAAGTGACAGTAAATGGTAGAATTTTGGCATTTTATGGATTTACTCTTGAAGTTTTTCATGCAGTTGGTTTCAAACAACAGACCCTGCAGCCATGGCAGCTCTACCGTGCAATTTCATTTACTGCTGTTTTATAGTTGGATGTTTTAATGGAGTTCAGAACAGCTGAGGATACTGGCCTGGAACATAGTATTTGTAACTAGATAGAGAACTGGCTAAAAGATAGACTACAAAGTGTGGTGGTAAATGGAACATTTTCTAATTGTACCAGTGTTGTTAGTGGGGTACCGCAGGGCTTTGTACTGGGTCACTTGCTTTTCAACTTGTTTATTAATGACTTGGATGTGGGAATTGAAAGTATGGTTTCTATTTTTGGACTCCAGTCCTTAGGAGGGACGTACATGAGCTGGAGATCAGAGAAGTGCAACTAAGCTGGTTAGAGGGATGGAAGACAAATTATGAGGGTAGACTGTCTAAGTTGGGGTTGTTTTCTCTGGAAAAAAGGTGCTTGCGAGCAAACATGATTACACTTTACAAATACATTAGAGGACATTATAGACAAATATCAGGGGACCTTTTTACCTACTTTCATTCGAAGCCGCGTAGGTGGTTCTTCACAGTGAGGACAGTGAGGTTGTGGAATGCTCTGCTGGTTGATGTTGTAATGG
>CM044444.1:2919051-2950792 GCA_024363595.1 Xenopus borealis | reverse complement strand
AAAAATTACTCCAACTTGAACCTGTCGAGTTCATGTACAAGATTTCTAATGAAATGCCAGAAAATTTTCATCTGGCGAAAATTAGCCTGTGTCTCATCACTACAGATTTCCCATTGATATCCTGATTAACGCTGGGTTTCATTAAAAATTTTTGTTTTTCTGGCATCAAATCCAAAAAAAAAGTTGGAGGTTTTGGGCATGAAATCTGAAAGGTTACAGTTTTGGCTACAAATCATAAAAATTTGTACAATTTGGATTTGGATTTTTTAAAGATTTTATTGAGTTTTTAATCGCACAGAAAATTTTTGAAAAAAAATGTATTGATAAATAGAGGGGGACGTCTGTACGGATTTGGTTGTTGTAGTTTTCCGAAAACAGTGAGAATTTATATGATTTAGCTAAATAAAATCTTAGTCTCCATGTGACAAGGGATTTCATTATGCTCCCCACTGTGATAACCTGCCTGGCATTGAACCAGAGACCTGGTGTTCCTGTACTGTCTGCATTACCACTGCTCTATGCAAGCAGACAGCAAAGACATTAGTTGACTCCTATGGCTATGCTTGGTAATTGCTAGTAAGCATGCCTTGTTTCACCTGTTGCCAATCTGGTCACAGGTGATTTGTGTAAGCCATTTTACTGACTATAAAACCTCTTACTTTGCTGTAACTAATTGCCCAGTATAGGTCTATGTTCCATAGCTATTAGGTGTGTTATATTATCTGATTCAGTTTATTTACCATTGTCTTACCTTAACCTTGCTAATCTGCTGTACTGTCTGTTTGGTTTTGACCCGGCCTTTCCCCTTACCTCACTCCTTGTTCTCCATTCCAATTATACGTTACGTTCCCTCAGCTGCCCAGAGCTTTCCCCTTGGTCCTCTCACATTAAGTCCTGTCGGTTAGCATGTTATTAAGTTATTTAGCTGATCCCACGCATACTTTGAAATATACTTTCTTCTCATATTATCATTTCAAATGAAATTTTGTTTCCAAAATTATTATGAACATTAGGGTTATGCATTATTCATGGTGTCCATTTTATTTTTACATAAAATCAAGATAACTTCAATTTCTTTCCTAGTTTGGAAGAGGATGCTTTTTGTTTTTTTTTTGTTTTTTTAGAAATGATCAGGTACAAGTTCCACCACCAAAAACTGATGCCTTGTTTAGGATTAAAGAGTACTGTCAATGGTGTACATTTCTCTCTTGTTTTCTATTTTACAGGAAATATTTACATTCTTCCTTCAGGTAACCAGAAGAGATATCCTTGGGTTGTGTATTAGGATGTAATGTGTATATATTGTATATACTGTGTATATAGTTTATTGGATGTAACAGTCTGAATATTTATAGTTTCAAGCATACCTGAGAACTTTCTGGGTTTTGGCTAGTCTAGTTGCTCAATCACTTATTTATCTATACTAAAGCAACTGATTTCGTGGTCTCTGGATTACCAGTGTTCATGGGTATGCTTCCAAGCTACAGTATACTTTTTGTGAGTGTTTTTTTTTTTGTGCTTAGATTAGTTCTTTTTCCTGTTCTGTGTTAGATATGGGAATTCCACAATCCAGACAAAATATTATTGTTTGACTGTAGAGAATGTTTACATGTGACAAAACCAAATGTATTTTTTGCATAATATTACTGGTATTATAGTCAAAGATATTTAGGTGCAAATTTACTATTATTCCCCATAATTAGCTTGACCAAATTCGCAATTCGATAAGCATTCGCCCATTGATAATCGAATGATCGAATATCCAACCATTCGATCTATTTGATCTATTTGATATTCAATATTCGATGATCGAAGAGGCCAAATTTGCATATCCAATTTCACAAAAAATTCATACGATCGAATTCGATCAAACTTCGATCATTTCACGTGAATTTCGTAAATCGGCCCCTTAATGTACTCTCCCAGAGAATTTATGTATAACTGTAAAAATACCTCAATATAAAATAGATAATTATGTTATATACTTTGTTTTTCTGTTTCTTCAGTTATTTGAGTATGCAGTGGGAGACAAATTATTTTATATTATTTGCATATCTTCTACTGACTTTAAGATTCTTTTTTTTTTTAAAGTGTTTATACATATTTTACTTCACATATTTTAGAATTTACTGAACTTATAACATGCTTATAATGTAAATTAATCTTTTTCCTGAATTTGACTTCACAGGTTGTGTTTAGTTAAATAAATTATGAATTCAAATTTCCTAAAGCAAAAGGATAAAAATGATTGCAGTTCTCATGCAAACTACTGTATGAATAGGTTTGCTATATAACTTGTTAGCCAATATAAAGCATTCATCTCTGCCTAATGTTACACAAGTTGTACAAGATATACAGTAGATTGAGCCAAAGTAATTTGTTCAAAACCAGTAGTTTGCTAACAAAGCCTGAAATTTTAAGACTGCTTGATTTTTAAGAAACATTTGATTATGTTTTATTTTAGGTAACACAGCTATGGTTTACATTGAAGTACAAGATGAAAATGACCATGCACCAGTGTTTTCCAAAAAAGTCTACCTGGGTGGAGTTTCAGAAGATGCTAGAATGTTTGCTTCAGTGCTTAAAGTTAAGGTAAAATTTGAGCTAATATAAAAAGGAATAGGAGTTTGGTGTAATCTCAATAATTAAACACTATGGTGCAGATTTACTAAGGGTCGAATTCGAGGGTTAAAAAACCCTTAAATTCGACCATGGGAATAGCTGGGAATACTGTGTGAAGTAAAATCCTTCAAATTCGAAGGATTTTACCGCAATTCGATTGGTCGAACGATCGAATATAAAATATTCGATCGATCAATAAAATCTTTAGAATCGAATGATTCTAACGATTTTAACCATTCTATTGAATATTTTTATTTGATCAAAAATAATGAAAGCCAGTTCGGTAGCTTCAATCTGGTGAACTAGGCAGTCGAATAAAAATTTAAAGGGGGAAGTAATTCGACAGTCGAATAGTCGAATATTCAAATAGATTTTTATTTGAATCATTCAATTCGATCGAATTTTCAAAATTCACTGGTCTTTAAAAACATTAAAAAATTCTAATGTTTTTGAAAATTTTATCGAACTTCGAATCCTTCATGTGAATTTAGTAAATCTGCCCTCCATGGGGCTGATTTACTAAATTCGTGTGAATGATTCGAAATTCAATCGAAAAATATGTTTTCTGGCCACTTCGACCATCAAATTTTAAAAACGTGATTGCATCGAATGATTCGAACAGATCGAAGAAAAATCTATTTGATTATTCGAATATTTGATAGTCAAATTACTTGCCCTTTAAATGTTTATTCAACTGCCTAGTTTGCCAGATTAAAATTACCAAATTAAACCCTCCCATAGGGCTTTTTTCAGCTTTTTAAGATCAAATTAAAAAAATCGGTCGAATGATTAAAAATCGTTTGAATTTTTCGATTCAAACTATTTTATTGATCTATCAAATTTTTCTTATTCGATCATTCGATTTTCGAATTTCATTAAAATGCTTTGAATTCAAATATCGACCCTTAGTAAATCTGCCCCCTAGTACTCATACATTATATTATACATAAGGACAATGGTAACAGACAGCAGTACAGCTGTGTTTTAGCTACTAATGTGAGTATCTTCAGCTGTGGAGTATAAGCTGTGGATGGATCCCTGCAAAATGTTATATATTGTGTACATACAGTAAATATAGTGTACATATTCTGTGTAAGGCGTATTTACTCTACCTTTCTTAAACTGAATTGAATTGTGTATTTAGAGGCTCAAGGGTTGAATTTCGAATTCCCACAAATTCCCACAAAATCCCATAATGCCAAAAATGTGCCAATGTGCCAAAAAAATTTGTTCATCGCTAGAAAATGAGTATAAAGTATTCAATGTGTCTATTTTCTAGTTAAGATGAGAGAACTTCAATAAAGCAATACCGAAGAAGCAATCAATGAAATCAATGATAGCAGGTAGCATATTAGTATCGGTAATCTGAAAATGGCATCCATTATAATGAAATTTTCCACTAATCTGTTCTTATAGAATGATCTAATCTAATTTATTTGAATATATTTAAGTATACTTGAGTGGCTCATTCAAAGTGATCCCAACAACTGATCAGTGTTGCTGAAGTTCCTTTGTTTAGTATTGCAATTTTGTTGGCTCTTGATTAAGTCACACATGGCTTCCAAATTGCAGAGTTGGATGGCTGTAACCCTCTTGAAGGGCTTGAACTACAGTGGAAATGTCAGAATATAATTTAAAAAAAAAATCCTACAGACTGTAATGAATGGAAATCTAAATGAGATCATAATTTCTCTAAAAACAGCTTTCCACTAAAATAAATTAATTTTATAACCTAATATCCATGAGTGGTATCTTTATTTTTCTTCCCCTTTCTTGTTTGGAAAAATCATATGGATAGAGAGCAAGTTATTATTAACTGACTCACTGAAATGTGTCTTCTCTGGAGAATAATACTGTATCTCTACACTGTTATTATTAATAACAATAACAATAGGAGTCTGCATTTGTTTCATTTGGGCCAGCATACTTTCCAGTTTTATTGTAGGCATTTCTTCTTGCAATATCAACACAATGATCTGGTTTTGAGCAATTATTCATTAGGCAAAATATCTTACATTAATTAATTTAACATTAACATTTTGGGTTAAGATAATGGTTTTAATGCTCATATCTGATGTTTATAAAGATGTTTTTAACACAGTAATAATAATGTGTTAAATCTCCATTCAAAAATATACATATCTGTATGCCTTTCTTTGCATGTATTGTCATTAGAATTCACAGGTTTTCTCATTTTCTATCACATTTTGTTGGATTTAATTATGTGTTGACCAGATCACAATCATATTGTCTGTTCTGTTTAAAAAACCTTTGTCATCCAGCAATATTCCCTGCATGATAGAGGCATGACCCACAACACTGAGCGGTACACTTGTTTGATATACAGGCAATAGAGTTCTACTTGTTTCTCAGATATTAGAAATATATTAAGATGGAACAGGATTTAAAGTAAATCTACCTCACCTAGAAAACACAATTTTCCCATTAAAGTACATAGGGGCAGATTTACTAAGGGACGAATTTTCAATGTGAAAACACTTCGAAATTCGACCCTCTAAGTATTTTTCAAAGGCTTTTTCGATTGAAAATGGACCTATTTCAAGTGAATAGGTCCATTTTCAATCAAATAAAAAATAGTTAGAATCGTTCGATTCGATGGAGTGATTCGAACAATTCTCCGCAAATTCCTTCGAATTCTTTGAACTTATTATAATAATCAGGAAAGGTTATGTGAGGTCCCCCATAGGCTAAAATGGCAATTCGTCAGCTTTAAGCTGGCAAATAGTCAAAGTCGAAAGATTTTTAAAGGGCAAGTACTTCGACATTCTGAATGTTCACATTTTTTTCCATTCAAATCAATTTTTGTGTTATTCAATAATCGAAGTAGCCCAAAATTACTTAGAAATTCAAATTTTAATTTTATTAAAATCTTCACTTCAACCCTTAGTAAATCTGCCCCATAGTGTCACTATGTAGCATGATGAATTGTGTGCAATGTATAAAGCACCACTAAACACTATTTTGTTTATGTGATGGGGTTTTTTTGTGTCTAAATAATACAAGGTTTATATTTATTGAAACTGTGTCCTGGTTTTGTTGAGAAACTATGTTTTTTACATGGACCAGAAAGTGTGGCCCCCATATTCAGTTCTCCTTGTATCACTTCTGGTTCTGTTTGCATCTCAAATGTTCGTGAAGTTAAAGAGAGATATTTAATATAATGACATTTTTCTTAATACTGTCTTAAATATGAGTGAGTCAACTTCTGTTTATAAAAGCAGAAGGGATTTTCTGAGCACACTGTGAAATGCCTCCACCGGATATTTTTGTTTCTTAGAAAGTTAAATATTGATATATTTATCAGTAGGGTGATATTTTCATTTGCCAGTGTAACATGGGCCTGTTATTTTAAATTCAGTTAACAAATCTATTTTTAGTGTAGAAATAGTTTGTGTTTCCAAGCAGCCATCCTTCCAATAACATGAAGAAAATCATTTGAAAGCTTAAACTCTTTCCATGGTTGTCAATTACTATAATAATATACAGGTGTTTTCTATATAATTGTATCTAATTTGATATTGTGCTTAAATTAATACTCACATAGACATACAGTAGATCGGTAGATGATTGTCCCACTGATACAAGCAGTAGCATGGAAACTTTACATCTTGAGATGTGAAAAGGTTTTTTTTACAGTGAGATTGTGAGTAGCACTCACCCTGGTTATCTAGTGGTGCAGCGGGGACACCCGCCGAGCCGTCTTCTTTCTCCTCCTATGTCGGGTTACAGAAAGGGTTGCAGAATATCCCATCTCTAGTCAGGAAAACATCACCCAAACTGTAAAATGGAAGGCTTTTTTATGCTTAAATGAGGAAATAAATATTGAAATATAAGATTTTACATTGTTAAACATTTAAACACTTAGGGCTTTATTTATCAAAAAATAGTTTCTGAAAACTCTGCCAAAATATGCATTGGAATTTTCACTCTATTTATCAATACATTTTTCTGAAAATTTCTTATGTGTAAAAAACCTCTATAAAGTTGCGAAAAAATCCAAATCATACAGATTTTTTCAGATTTGTCGCCAATAACCGCTAATGACTTTTTCAGCAGGTCTGAGTTGGAATACTTTTTTATTCTGACTTTTTGACAAGATCATGTTAATATTTAAAGGAAAATTGGGTTACTTGCTTTCCATAGGAAGAACTGTGAAGCAGTCTTTTGGTTGCTTGAGGGAAAGAATTGGCTTTGTTACTTGGCCAGCGAATAACTGTTCATACACAGATCACATGGTAGTTCCAACAAATGATGCAGCAATTCAAATACAAATCAGTATTCAAATGCACCCAAATGTTAAAAATCACCATGATTCTTAGAAAATTCAATTTACTAAAATATAATCAGCATTTAATTTGGGGAAGATATTTTTAGTACAAGGGAGTGAGAATAAAGACAAACAGAACACTTTAAGGCAAAGCAGAATTTTAGATAATGTTAAATTATTTCTATACTTATCCTTTAACACATCTATGGGAGTTCTGAGAATGATCTCTTATATGTGGTTCTTTTGTAGCATTGAGATGTTTATACAATATACTGTAGCTCATCTCTTTGCCAAAAAAGTGACGCATTTGCAAAATATCAAATTCCAATGAATACAATAAATGCAAGTTTTCTAGTTAGTTATATATCTAGATCACTGCTATTCAACATCTGTGGTACCAAGGGTTGGAATGTTACTTGCCTAAGTGGTGGAGGGCTGATAATGGAAGCCACTCCCTCTTTTTAAACCACAACCATTTAAATGACACCCATGCTATCTCAAGAACTTTTAAGACCATGTCCACATTAATTTGGTTACTGTCTCTTTAGATAGCAATTAACCCATGGCAGTCCAGGGGCCCTTTTGTGTATGAAAATTACTGGGCACTGGGATACACCACAGTGCCTCCACCTAGGGAACACAGAGGAGCACAATTCAGGGGCGGTTCCATTAGGAAAAATAAAATACACACAGTTTTCAAATTAAACACATATAAACTTTATATAAACAGTAGTAAAGAACTTGGGCAATCTAATGCACAATATACTCCTGCACTGGGGACATGTGAGACCTACCTAATTCACTATTAGTTACCTGACTGTTTCTCCAACAAAGTTCTTTTTATTATCAAAGTCCCAATCCTCTGGAAATGGTTAATTATCACACAGTTAATTTCAAATGGAATGTCCCTTCCCCAGAGCTCTAATACCCCAGCTAGTGCTACCTTTTCTCAAAAGTACCTCTCCCTTTGGAACTTAGCAGCCACTCCCACGTAGCAGGTAAATGCACAAGATCTGTCTTCTAATTGGGGCCCCACACTTGTATCCTTGCCAATATCCTGCCTTGGGTGCGTTTCCTCACTCACGGTGATGCTCTCATAGGCAGTCACACTGGAGATTACAGGAAGCTCTGCAGCAGGATCAATCTTACCAGTGATTCCTTTCACCTCCTGAGTCTCTAGCAGTTTGTCAGGGAACAAGATGGGCACTCTCTGTACTTCCACAGATTCAACAGCTTGGACAGTTTCACAAGACTTGGTTCTGGCTGGATCTTTCACCATACAAGCTCTGTCAGGCACAACCTCTCTCCAAAGGATGCACTGGAGTGCCCAGCCAGTCGGATCGCTCACCAGCCTGTAAATGGGCTGGATTATGTCACAGCCAGAAAAACAGGGGAAGGATTTCTCTGATCCCCTACACCCAAAAAAAACAAAGGATTGGTGCTCACTGCAGGGATATTACTCATATGGGAAAAATGTAAGATATACCCGAAAATATACCATACCAGCAAATGATTAAACACATAAGGGGCACCTACAGTAACACTAATTTCTGAATGCTAACAAACAACCAGAATAAAAACCTACAAGGTTCATGTCCCACAGGGTGCAGAGTAGGGCAGGCATAGTATGACACACACACACACACACAGGGTGCATAGGGAAGACAGAAAAGAGCCAGAGACCTATCATGACTAGGGATGGGCGAATGTCACCCGTTTCGCTTCACCGAAATCGCGGCGCGTCGCGTCGTTTCCGTCGCGTCATGACAGAGGTGTGAACAACGTGGTCACTTTTAGTTTGGATATGAGGGGTGAATAGTACATGGCTTTAGGGGTGTGAGCAATAGAGGTGGTACAGGTGTGAACAATGCAGGATTTTACTGTCTGAATTTGAGGTTTAAACAATGTAGGGACCAATTAATCTCAGTACTGATACCTTTTAAAATGTACACAAGGTAAGCAATCACAGCAGACAGACTTTCATGTGGGGGGGGCACATGGGGGTTTATCTCTGCACTATATATTTACGGGCATCCCTCTAAAAGGAAGAGTTCCAATTCAAAAGAAAAAGAAAAATTTTATCTCACCATTAATGCCCCTTCATTTGTCATACAGACACAATTTGAATTCTACCAAAATGTTTTGAAGAGCCTTTACTTTGTTCCGTGGTCCCATCCCGATTTTGTACATATTTGTGTTTTACCTCAGCATTTAAAACCATTTTGGGCGCGACCACACAATTGATGATGGGTAACCTGTTGGTACTTCATATTATAGCTGACCCAGTTATATATTTTTTTTATAAAAGATGGTACATAGTAAATAACCTTCACTGTAAACATGCTTAGCAGTTTCAGTCACAAGCAATACTTTCTCCAGGATCCCTGACGCAGCATACAATGCCCTCCAAATTTTATCCTAGATACCTTCCTATACCCTGAGCTTAACCCTTTGAGTCTCTTTCTTGATGAATATAACTGGACTAGAAAATATTATGCTTTCCTAATTGGAGCCTTCGTCTGTTCTACTGAGTACCCTCAGGAACTTGGGCACCATCCATCCTTTCATGTGAGAAAATGCAATGAGACCTAAAATGTTTGCACCCTAAATTTTCATCCTTTGGGGAATAATATCTGACATTCCTGGCCAATGTTGATTTCCTACCTCCTAAAAGGCATGTCTACGACCATATATAATATGTAACTTAGTAACCCCCCCACATTCTGTAACATACACTATACTATTTCTATATTAATTTGTAATATGTCAAGTAAATACAGTGCAGAAACCAGTTTATTTTGAAAACTTGCTGAACATTTGTATGAGACATCATAGGAAGTAAAAAATTATATGGAGAAGGTTACCAAATTACTCTATATTAGGTATACCGCAGTGACCTTAAAACCAGGCTTTTTTTTAAATGATTATTTAGAACTTTAGCATTTGTCATATTAAACATATGACTGAAAATCATGATTACTTTGCTTTTTATTTGCTATCCAGTCTTCCGAGATGTGGCTCCTAAAATGTCAACACTGCAAGACTATAAATTGACTTTTTGATTCAACAAAGGTGCTTTCTAGAATAGAAACAGCAAAAAAAGAAAGCTTTCTAGAATAGCTGGTGTGTCTAAAAAGAAATTGTGTGTGCAAAAAAACTTAAATTTGCTTAAAGTGAATGTATGGGTAGTTGTTCATTGGTGCGAAAAGCAAGAACCAAATAATATACTGGCTTGACCAAACTAACATTAAAATAGTATTTAGTAAAGACAATGATAATATCAACAATCCTTTAGTAATCTAATATCTAGAATGCCTAGTATGAGCATGAATAGAAGTTTAAAAGTACATAGGGAAACACCTAAGGGCAGATTTATCAAAGGCCAAATTTCGAGGTTATCGGATTTATTTTAAACTCCCATAAACTCAAAATTTTAATGAAACATTACCAACCAAAATTTATTACAAAAAAAACAAATGTAACTTCGAGTGAATAGGCTGTATACAAAAATACAAATCGAATTCAGATCATATTCGGCCGGGGCTTTTTTTTTTAAATTTTTTTTTTCAAAGTTCACCAAATCACTCTACATTGGTTCTAGGAGGTCCCCCATAGGTTAAAACAGTAATTTGGCAGGTTTTAGATGGAAAATAGTTAAATTTGAACTTTTAAAGAGACAATACATCATAAATTTCAAATTTCATTTCACTTAAATCGAATTTGCACTATTCCCTAGTCAACTTATCCTACAAAAAACATTGAAAATTGAATTTAAAAATATGACTTTTAAATTTGACCCTTGATGAACTTTAGGAATATTAGCAGACTGCTGTATGTATCTGGATCTTAGCATCTTGAAAACAAGAATGTGTTTTTCTTTCCTAGCGTTAGGTATTAATACAGCGCTACAAAATATGTTGGCGCTACATGTTAATAATAATAATAATAATAATAATAATTACTGCAAGAAAATTAAAATAAACAGATTAATAAAATTTAGGGGGTCATTAATAAAAGTCTGATTTTTTTCTGGCTGGAGTTTTAAAGGGGAAACACCATTTTTTTGGATTAAAAAAAGCCCACATTTTTAGTGGTTTATTAAACCAGGATGCAGCTAAATGTCTGAATAAAAAAAGCACTCATACTCAAACCTGCCATTTACATTTGCAACATATCAAGATATTCACTGGGTTTCATACAATAATCCGAATAATTTGTGGTTTCTTGCAATAATCCAAAAATATCTGAGTTTTTGGGCATCACATCTAAAAAATAGTATGAGTCTGATTTTTTAACAATTTTATCTAGTCTTTTCCCACACTAGATTGTTTTGAGTTAATGTATTGATAAATATGGCAACAATGTGGATAGGAGATTGGTCAAAGTAATTAAAAAAAAAATAGTGATACATTTTAGGATTTGATAAAAAAAAAACCCTTGGGGGCTGATTTACTAAAGGTTGAATTTCGAAGTGGAAAATACTTTTAAATTAAGTGTTTTTTATTTTTCACTGAATTAAGGATTCCTTTGGTCGAAGTAAAAGCGTTTGATTTTAGCGTTTTACTTTTTGCATTCCAATATTCACTTCGACCCTTAGTAAATCAGCCCCTTAAAATATATAAATTTCATTGTATAAAGTATATAAACTGCATAGTATAATTTCCTTTTTATATCATTTAGGGTTCCTATTACTTGTAATGTGGCCATGGCCCTTTATTTACTGATTTGTCCAAACCAGTAACATTTCCTGTTCTGGTGCAGAAAGTACATAGATCTATAAATACTTAAGGGCTAGACATAAATTATTTTTTTCTTGAAATTGATTTTTTTTTTTACATTTGATTGCTAGAGAGATTTAAAAATTAATTTATAAGCCGTAGCCATAGTGGACCATTGCTACTTTATTTTCTCAACCTCTGTTTACAATTTCATTTTGCCTGAACATTTCTAGGTTTTCAAGTTCACCCTTTTTTTGCACGGATATCCATCTACAGATGTAATAAATATTTAATAAAAATGTTTATAATTTTTTTCTAGCTCAGACAAAATTTGTATTTTTGGTAGATCACAGAAGGTTTTATGGCAAAATTAAGAAAAAAAGAAAACAAAATGCACTAAAACCTAAAAAAATCTTTATCAGTATAAGATCTACTTTATAGAGCCATGGGCACTCACAAATTTATACTGTAACTTGAGCTGAAATGATTTGTATTCACCACAGCCATGTTGCATGGCTGGGGAAATAATGAACTTATGCTGCTCTTAGTGAACAACAAAATCATAATGCAATAAAGGCATGTATTCTCTTGTAGCAATAAAATGTCATACCTAAAAAAGCTATTTGAGGTCACTCTCAAATGTAATATAAAGATTACATTCCACCTATTACTAAAATGTTATTTATTAATTTTTAACTTCAAAATGGCTTAAAAGAAGTAATTTGTCTGATCCAAATGCATGTAAAGGCCATTACCTATATTAAATGTATTCTCTGCTTGAATGCAAAATGTTAAACAAGCATTTACATTTTTCTTTGTTCTTGAGCCGTTATTGCATGTGTTTTATATTAGGTGTAATACATGGAAATTCCATGTAATACAAGGATTAATGTTTTGTTTCACTAATGAGAATGGAATTGTTGTCAAAGTGGACACATGACGTTTATATTATCTACTATTTCATTGATTGAAAACACCATCCAAATGCAAGTCCATTTTTGTCCATGTGTTTTCTGAAATATATTCTGTGATCAAATCTCTAATGGAGCCTCCTCAAATGAAAAGAAGTAATTTCCAAATTTGTTACTAGAAATCTGTAATATCACAGAAAATCATTCTTAAAGTTTGAAAAGTGCCCGTGGAAATTAATTGTGTTAAATTTAATTTATTTTAAACTTGTTCTTTTTTAAGGCAATTTTCATACTGCTAGGGTACAGCACACAAAAATTTGGATGAACTAACATGTTAATTAGCTATGAAACATCTATAAATTTGTTCTGTGTTTCAGGAAAAGTCTCCTGGCAATCAAATGTTTTGTGACTGTGCTAGCATTGAACTGTTTAGTGATGGGTGAATATAACCTGTTTCACTTCATCAAGAATTTGTGAAATGGCAAAAACCTCACCAAAATGTGACAATTTTTCAAACTGCTCAACATTTTTTTTACTATAATGGATAGTAATCTATTATAATCTATGGGTGAAATGTTTTGCTCATCCCTAGTAGAAAATACCTTCAGATTCCTAAAATATTGAACTCATCTCTATATACTCACCCAACCACTTACTACGCTCCTCTACTGACCTGCTACTCAACACTTCTCTCATTACCTCCTCACATGCTCGGATTCAAGACTTTGTAAGAGGTGCTCCCCTCCTCTGGAATTCTCTCCCATGGTCTGTCCGACTTTCTCCCAACATTTCTGCTTTCAAGAAATCTCTTAAAATGCACTTCTTTCGAGAAGCCTACCCTCACTCTTAACTACCAAATGCAACACTACATACAGCACGTTTCTCACCCACTTAATTTGATCTTGCCCATTCCCACATCTTATGTATAATTCCCTTACCTTTAGGGAATGTAACTCCATGTACTGTATGTAATTCATGTGATTTAGCTGTATAATCACATTTACTTTAAAGTGCCAAGCAATATGTTGGCGCTATATAAATATGTGTTAATAAAAAAAAGTGCCCATTATTCTTGAAATTTTGTCCATGTGTGGATCATATTATTACCCATATGAAACACTGTGACATCTCTGCAAAGCATCTTTTATTGGGTTCACTGATTTATTGAATAGTTCAAAACTCAATAAAAAATTCTGTAAGTAATTTTGACTATACTAAATCAATTCACATAACTGTGGGTAATGCGCTGCTGAAACCTCAAAGATTTTCTTTACTTCAAGCTGGACTTATACTGAGCATTATCCCCTTACAGAATAGTAATAAAGAACCAAATTACTTTCCCTGCCCAGTGACGTATTAGCCAATTTAGCCATGGTTAAATTCCTTCAACGACCTAACCATGATGCTCCCATGGGTTTGTACCCATAGAGACCTCCAATTACTAATCAAATTGTGATGTAAGCTTATCTGAAGAAATTCCTGTGCGACTTCTATAGGCAAGGAATTCTGTGGCCATAGTGACTAAAATGTTAATGCTTATTTCTCCATAATTGCATTAACCATGGTGGCCAGTGTTACCCATCAACCATAGCCCTTGCAGTCTTAATTCAAATGTCATATGTATTGTTCTGCTTCTTTATGGATCAATGTCTGCATTGTCCAGACTTAATTAATCCAAAACATGTCAAGTAACTGAAACAATATTGTAGCACTGGTCGTTTAGAAATCCACTACATTATATTACTTTAAAGCATTTTGTATTTATACATTTGAAAATCAAAAGAACTTCATTGAACAGAGTTCTTGCATTTATTAACCTTGTAAGCATTGAGAACATTGTTGGTCAATTCTATTTTTTATTTTATGACATATCTACACAGAAATAAATTACTCTGCCCTTCTATGCACTATTTGAATAAATCCATTTAAAGTAAAATCTTTACATCCGAATAAAAATTTATTTTTTTCACATTTTTATATGGATAACAATGGCACAGATATTTTCATTTGCTTTACAAGGCTCTTGGGGGACAAATATATTTGCTAAGTTACATTTGGTGCTTTAAAAAAATAATTTGATGTTGTTTTTCTGTATTCAAAGCTTATCTTGGATGCTGTCATATACTTGTCTTCCATCTGCTATTGTACGGGAATGGTATTTTTACCTGCTACCACAATTTTTGTTCTCATAAGCACACTAATAATATGAGCCTGAGAGATGATATACCTTACAACTTACATAAAAAATCTGCAGAACATTAAGCACTGCTTTCTTACAAAACCAACTTGGAAATCATTGCCATATACACTGAAAATATACATTTATTATCAAATATTATCAGTTCTTGCTTTCAGATGGGTTTTGCAGAAGAAAGATATATGTATACATCGAATAAAAAATAGTTTGAATCGTTTAATTTGATTGAACGATTTGAAAGATTCTCCTCAAAATCATTCGAATTCTTGGAGCGTAGAACATTTTTCAGGACAGGTTCTATGAGGTCCCACATTGGCTAAAATGGCAGTTTGGCAGCTTTAAGTTGGTGAATAGTCAAAGTCAAAGGATTTTTGAAGGGCAAGTACTTTCGAAATTCCAAAATTCAAATTTTCTCATTTTGTCAATTCAAATCAAATTTTGGGCTATTTGATAGTCGAAGTAGCCCAGAATTACTTTGAAATTCATATTTTAAAAATGAGAATTTTATTCGAATTTTCACTTTTGACCTTTAGCAAATGTGCCCCTTAGTAAATGTGCCCCTAATGTTACTCCATCAGTGTCAGACTGGAGTATCTGCTGCTCACTGAAGGATCTGACTTGTTGGATCCATCAACCCTGTACTCTGTTGTGGAATTTAATTGCATATACTGTATATTGCAGTGCTTCAAGCTCATTTAATAGTGACAGGGTTTTGCACTTTTATACAAATATACAAATTTGCTTTGATGCAAACTCAAAGAATTTTTTTTTTCCAAGAGCCAGAAAGGGCATTAAATACTTTAGTGCTTTGCATTATAGGGACCAATTTTTCAACATGGCATCTATCTATCTACATAACTATGTTCAAAAGTTCAGTAGATCAGATATCATCAAGCAACATTCTAGTACAACAATAAAAAAGAACAGGAACAGAACAGAAAAAAATTACAGAACAGGAGCAGGGAGCACTTTTTCATAGTACAAATCAGTATCTAGTTCTGATCGGACAATAGTTCCCAGGGGTCAAGACATAAAGAATTATGTAATTATGTAATTTTTAAGAAGATTCTCATTCATCCAGGTCATATACATTTTGAATTGTGTGTTTGACACAGAATAACTAAACTCAGACTTCACATTTGTCTCGTTTAACACAGAAAATTGTGTCACAGCATCCCATCTAATTAAAGTGATCATCATTGTGAACAATGGTGCTTTGGTATGCTAATGAAAAGGTTAAATGCATTAAATGAGTTAAGATAACTTAAGATAACACAGTTTCTTCAATTTGCCCTGAGTCATGACTAGAACTCCTAGAAAACAGGTGCTACTTTTGAGAGTTGCATGAATAGATGTGTCAAGAGTTCTGAAACTGCTGGGGAACAGATGTGAGAACAGCATTGTATGTAGCAGACAGCTGGTGTAAATGGCCCCTGCCTGTTCAGGGATGGTTTTTCAACCTTACCAGTGGTCTTCTTTATCCAAAATTTGGACATTGCCATCTTCAAAAGAGTGCCCCTTGTATTTTAGGTGTAGAAATACAGCTGAGTCTTGCCCTGAAAAGTTCACACTCCTACGCTGATCCATTCACTTATGGAGCAGTTGTTTTGTCTCCCCAATGTAACTGAAGAAGCTGCTCGGATGAGCAGTGAAACGTCTTCATTAAAATATCTCAGCAAGTCCAGTTGCTTTGAGTTACTTTTGATAAATATGTAATGTTTAGTTACAAATAGGGTTGCCATGTTTGTACCACTCATGATCTTGGCAGGGGTAGAACCATATTGTCACAGGGGTGGGTCAGTGCTGTTGTGGGCCAAATCCAGGTGGCAACCCCAGTTACAAAGCTTTTGTTTTGAATATTATTGTAATTTCCTATATTTATGTTTCTTTTAGACTACTGATAGAGATACTGGGAACTACAGCTCCAACAATTACAAGCTGGTAATACCACCCATCAAAGACAGCAAAGAAGGTTTCGTCATTGAAATACACTCTGGTATAATTAAAACTGCAATGTTGTTTAAAAACATGAGAAGATCTTATTTCAAGTTTAATGTGATTGCAACTGACAATTATGGAAAGGGGCAGAGCAGCACAGCAGAAGTTATTGTAAGTATTACAAGTGTAATTAATGGCTACTTTGTTGAGAATTTTGATTTAGTTTTTTTTTAACCAAGACTAAGGGGATAATTTATTTAAGTGGTAAAATCAAAATTTTTTTTTTTTTTTACTAGAAAACTCCAATTTTTCATGGAAAAAACTTGAATATTTTGATTTATTATACCCTGATGCTTCAAAAAAGCCAGAATCCAAAAATCTGCTATCTCTGACTTGTCAGTCTTCTGTAGCGGTCGATGGGAGAGACATCTTTTTCAAATTGAAGTTATCTGGGTGTTCAGGGGTTTCGACCAGAAAATCAGGCCAAAACTTGAAAAAAATCGAGCAATTTAGGAAAAAAAACTAGAAAAATTTGAACAATTCAGGATAAAGCCCAAAAAGTTAGAGCAATTCAGGTTTTCACTCTATTTTATCAAGATTTTCCACGATCCAATGAAATTGAGGTTTCTTTATAAATAAATGGGCTAAAATCAGGCATAGGAGTTTGGTTGTGTTTTTTTTTTAAATAAAATATGAGATAAATTTGGATTTTATCAGATAACGCCCTTAATATGATCAAGTATTTCTGAATTAAGTTTTTTTAACAATTTTAACAACTAGAGAGAAAATGAAATCGAATGTATTCACTTAAAAAAAAAAAAAAAAAAAATTTACTCCATTTTACACCAATAGTTAGAGCGCAAATAAATTTGCGAAATTTCCCCTGGCGAAAATTTGGCGGCATCTTGTTTTTGATGCGGGCGTAGTTTTTGGAAGCCGGCAATGGGCGCCAGCATCAAAAACGGATGCCTGTTTCAAAAAAGAGACGTGGCTGCATTTCGCAAATTTTTTGCCGTTGCGTGAATTGCTCTTGAAATTGAAAAATTTGGCTAATCACTATTCCTGGGTGTGCTTCTGGCTTGATTATCAGTTTGACCCTTGTCTTTCCCTGACTTCTGCTAGTTTGCTGCCTGTACCAACCTTTGCCTTGTAGGGCATGAAACTTCGCTAATGTAATCAGTGGCCCAGATCTCACATAGCAATAACCATAAAATAAAGCAACTTACTGGCTGAGGAGATCAAAGTAAAACAAAGTCCAAAGACAGAAAGCAGGAACAAGGACCAGAAATAACAGCAGGGTGGATGTCCAAGAACAGGGTCAGACCGACACCAGGAGCATAGGAACGCATGTCCAGCAGATTGGAGAACTATGAACTGGCAACTGGGGAAGTCAGCTCATGCTTTAAATAAGGGCCCTTTGCTGGGAACTAACTAGGAAATAGACTGCACCTGCCAGTTAGTGCAGAGCAGCTGAATTAATCAGCAGCACCAGGAATAACCATAGGGACCTCAATACAGAGAGAGCCCATGCCTCTAACCTGCCAGAAGAGAGGTAAGGGAACAGGCTAGAATACAAGAGGTCCCAGGTTCAAACCCAGCAGAGGGATACTTCCTTACAGTTAACAATTGTCCTCTACACCTGAAAAAATGGTGATGTCCCTGCGGATTGCATTTCTGGTGAATTTTCTCTAGTGATTTTGCCATTTAGTAAATCTGCCCCATTGTGTTTATCTGATAAATGCACAAATTACAGATGAAGCCACTTTGGATTGTGTGTTTGACACAGAATAACTTAACTCAGATATCCCATTTTTCCCACTTAACACAGAATATTGTGTCACAGCATCCCATCCAATTAAAGAGTTCACCATTGAAAACAGTGGTGCTTTGGTATGCTAATGAAAAGGTTAAATGCATTAAATGAGTTAAGATAACTTTAGATAACACAGTTTCTTCAATTAACCCTGAGTCACAATGCATTTAACACACAAATCCAAGTGGCTGCATCCGTAGGTCATATTTTTATAAATCTCCTAAACCCATTTCAAAATCAGAAACCTTATCTTTTTTTTTAGGTCCTAACTTTCAAAAACACCTCAGGTTTTAACTTGAAAAGTAATTTTGTTTTGTATCATGACAGCACATAGCCTATTCTGGAACTGATTGCTGCTTGTCAGAGCTATTGCATTAAAAGATCTGAGCTTCCTATTCTAGAAGTCCAGATTCCTAGAGGGAGTCTAAATTCACTCTAATTGAAGTAAAATCCTTGAACCAAAAATTAAGTGTTGCTGCTCTCACTCTTGAGTGTGAATCAAAACCATTTTGGAGATTTATATAGCAAACAGAAAGTTATTTTTATGTTCAGAAAATAATGGAGTGTAATTGGTGGAAAGCGTGCGCTGCATAATAATCTGAATGTACAGATATAAAAAAGCATTTCTATAAACCTTATGTTGTAGCATAATTTCCATTTTGTTTTATAAATTAAACCAATTTTTAATTACCCATATAAATTAAAAGTGAATAAATTTAAACATTAACTCATTCAAAAATATTTGAAATGATCCACAAAAAACACAGATTTCCTCATATTTTGGTGGACATTCCATGAACATAAGAACAGCTGCAGAGTGAAGGGTCTTGATAAGCACTCCCACATTTGTCTTACAATTCCCCCAACAAATGTAAATGGTAAGTTAGAGGATCATCTTCCTTTTTCCATCCAACTATGCACTGTGCTATGTGACATAAAGCTCCAATCTAACAGCCAGCAATATCTGCTATGGTATATGAGACCTATAAATGAGGTTTTGAGTGGAACTTCTAGATTCCATCATGTGTCTTTCTTACAAGGTATTGTGTATATAATGGTTTTAAAAATGTCCATACATATATAAGCACAAGCTGAATACAAAGGGGTTGATTTATTAATTCACAACTTTTTAATTTGGGTATTTTAGAGAACCGCAACAATTCCACATTCAAAATACTGGACACCTGTCAAAATCATGTTGAAGTTAGTGGCAGATGTTGCTTTTACAACCGGAAGACCTTTCTTGGAGTCATGGTTTTAGAGGTTTTCAAATGTTTGTAGACTGACTTTTGTGGGACAACACGAAAAAGTTGTGCGACAACGAAAAAGTCAGATTTTGTGACTTTTCCTGTTTTTTAATAAGTTTCATGAATTTTGTGGTTTTATAGAATCTTTAGTTGTAAGTTTGGTTGTGGTTTCAAAAATCTCTATAACCGCCAAAATGAGACTGCTGATAAATAGGCATTCACAAACCCGTTTTTTTTCATGTTTAAACATGTTAATTTTCAAAAAGAGTTATGAATTTTGGACAATACTCAATGAAGCAGCATGTTCTTTTAATTATTTTCAAAACGAGCATAGATGATTGTGATCCTAAATAGGCACAGCATCACTGTGAGGGAGCATACAGTATGCTTGGTTGGGGTCATCAAGAAATTTCTCCATCTGGAAGATAAAATGAGATTCTCTCTAGCTCCTTATTTATAGAATGGTTATTTGAATATTTTGTGTTGAAGCCCAACTGGTAATATTAATCATACAATAAGAAAACAAAATGAAAATTTCCTATGAAGAAATCATTTGTGTACTTTGAAATTCTCATTACACTTTCTGCAAAATAGAACAGCGAGATTTTCCCGTGACAACTGCTTTCAGGGAAATGAGGAATGATGAGGTCATGGTGTTGCTTACTATTGAGTTGAGAAATCATTTATCACATTTTGTGCTAATAAGATGGAGCTCTTGAAGTTCTTTTTGATTTTTCTATTTTCTATATTTGCAGGTTTCTGTGGTCAATCAGTTGGATATGCAAGTTATTGTCTCTAATGTTCCTCCGACGGTTATTGAAGAAAATATAGATGATCTCATAAGGTAATAATCTGATTTG
The DNA here is from genome assembly GCA_024363595.1 of Xenopus borealis. Taxonomy (NCBI): domain Eukaryota; kingdom Metazoa; phylum Chordata; class Amphibia; order Anura; family Pipidae; genus Xenopus; species Xenopus borealis. The sequence continues at coordinate 2,930,198 of CM044444.1, read as the reverse complement.
TTGTCCCATATTTTGTATTAAAAGGGCACCTACTGTATGTGCTTTACATCTTAGATGCACATCTAGCTGTACCCTATATGGAATTGATTTTTGTTTAAAGAACTGATTTACATTGTCATGCAAACAATCAAACCAGCAAACAGAAACCCTTGTTCACTTTTGTTCCATTCATTTACAATGCACCTCTCACATGAAGGATACTGTAACATTTGAAGAATATAGAGCATGTCTATGAATTCACTGAATTACTATTTCATTCATCTATCTACTTTCTATGCTTTCAGTGGCCTGTTTTGAGTAGGCTTAAATTACTATAATAATTATAGGTCTCTATTAAAGAGGAAATACATCTCGCTGCACAAACATTGCTTTGTGCAGCACCAACCACTATTGATATTTGTTTTATTGCATTTTGAACACTATACCACCCCCATAACCTGGAACATCAGAAACCCAGAAATCTGAAGAATCATCACTCTGAACTCTTGGCATAATGGCTGACAAGACTGTTCGACAGTTAGAATGTAAAAGGGGTTAAAAGAAAAGCCTAAAGTAAAGCTTATGGGTCCTGGTACAGCATTAGGCACAGGACCCTATGATTGTTACTGTTGTACAGTGCAGATTGTTTTCTGTTTGTGTGGTAAAATATCTAATTATTTGTGCTAATGACTTCCTTATATCACAGCACCCAACTGATATAATTGAACAACTTGTAGCTAAAACCATGGTTCTTTTAATGGACAGGGACATGCAATCTAAGGATATTTATTTACATTTCTATTTAATATTTGTCGCTCCATCATGTAGTTCATGAATTTCATCTGACCCCTATTTATAAGCAATTAAGTAATAAAACATCATCTAGGTCCTTTAATACTGTACATGTACCTTTCTTGAAATAAACTAAATTAGATTTAGAGATGTACATACAAATATTTATCATATCAAATAAATGATTATGCACTGCTCCATTGGAAATTAAAGCAAACAGGATGAAAATATTATTTTTAAAATCTACCCAGAGGCAGAAATGCGTGATTTTCACTCCAACATCCTCCAATATCTTTAAATGCCAAGTTGTTACTAATATTGAAAATATTTTTGATTCCTTTATCTCTGCCTTGTGTGTCATCCATTACTTGGAAAAGCCTTGCAAGCCAACAAATTTTTGCATGAAATGTTAATATATGCAATAGTCATTAAGTGCTGCATCACATATAAATAAAATGTGCTGACCTTATTAATTAACATGAGAAAAGTTAGTGTGAGGAGCTTTCACTGGAGATAGTGTTCTGGCTCAGGTTAGGGTTAATAAAAGGGAAGGAATTGTTTCTACAAGCTTTGAGAACTATAGGGTGGCTAAAGGAAAGTGTCTCATTTCAATTTCAACAATATCTCCAACTTCCTTCAAAGAACCTTTTTGTTTCTCCACCAGTATTGTAGGGGACATCTCTTTTCATGCTATATATTTGTATTGGAAGCCTGGGATTTTTTATTACTGTTTAATTCAAATTGTGATTTGAAAGTAAAAACATTCGAATATTCCACCATTCAATAATCGAAGTACTGTCTCTTTTAAAAAAAACTTTGACTTCAATACATCGCCAAATTAAACCTGCTGAAGTCCTATGTTAACCTTCTTTTTTTAGTTTTTTTTTAGTTTATTAAGTAAAATCGTTCGATCTTACGCTAAAATCGTCCAAATCGATAGTACACATTGTACTATTCGATACTACTGACCACTCTCTGATGCACATTACAATATATTAAAATAATATCTTACAATGAAGTGAATGGAGCCCACTGGAAATCTTGGGGCCACTTGTTGCATTCATATTGTACATGATAACAGGTGAATTAAAAGAAGGGTCATAAAAAACAAATGTTAAAATAAAAATGTGCAGCTGTTGTGAAATCTTTGTATCAGAAAAAGTTTGATTTGTTATTTAATTTACCACCTGAAAGTAGTGATGGGCGAAACGGCCGCGTTTCGCTTCGCCGAAAAATTCGCAAATTTGCAGAGAAATTCGCGAATTTTTCGCCGATTTGCAAAACGAGTCGCGCGTCGTTTTTGACGCGCGTCGCGTCGTTTTAACGCGCGTCGCTTTTGACGCACGTCGCGTCGTTTCCGACGCGTCGCATCATTTACGGCGCGCGCCGCGTCGTTTTCGGCGCATCGCGTCAAAAACGACGCGCGACTCGTTTTTGAGCGGCTAATTTTTTTGCCCGAATTTTTTGGGCAGTTTCGCGAATTTATTCGCCAGCGGCGAATCGCGGGAATTCGCCGCGAATTCGCCCCTGGCGAATAAATTCGCCCATCACTACCTGAAAGGCTTTGTATATATTCACACACCCCATGTTGCAACATATTAATCAATGTGTTGTTGTTTTTGTTATGAACATATACATAATAAAAAGCTTGACCCTGTAATTAATTCTTTGCAGGGTGAATTGTATTTGAAGAAATGTCCCTAGGCAAATTGCCAATTTCTTTAGGAGTCTTTGAACTTTCACACAATACTAGGCTGTTGTAGTAATTATAGCTGTAGCTATAGATTGGGATATTTCCTGAGAACGTTTGCTAGTGAAGAAGCCATTAAAATATCTTATAAATGATTGTGTTTGCATGTATATTGAATATGATATGTTGGAGAATCAAAGCTGATGCCTTTCTCCTGTAAACCTTTTTAATTAACTGCATTAGCTGCATTCACAAATATTGCACAGTCAATAGGAAAAATAAGGTGCTGCATCCATTAAGTACTATAGAATAGTGCTTCTTGGAAAGCTCTGGTTATTACAATTTCATTCAAGTTGATGCAGTTCATCTTAAGTGGGAAGGGAATAATGCAAGGGCAGAAGTGTACAATGAAATGATCTATTTCTTCATTTATACACTAATAATAGTATGGCCAAAGTCTTCATCAGACCCTGTCAGGTCTGATGAACCTGACAGCCTGACACCAGAATTAATTTACATGTGACTTCAATAGAAATCAGTAGAAGTCAATCAATCCAACTGTCTCAAGTCAACCAGGATACTGGTCTCAGTGAGTCTTGCAGGGTTTTATCCTGAATAAAAACTGAATTAGACAGCGGTGATGGGTGAATCCTACCAGTTTTGCTCTTGAAACAGTGACAATTTGCCGAAATCCATTGAAGTCTATGGGCAAACTTTTTTTTTTGACAAGCGACAATTTTTTCACCCTGTGGGGTCATTTTCATAGCAAAACTTGGCAAAAATGCTCATCATTATTAGAAAACAGTGTTTCCAAAAAACATTCGAATATTAAAAAATGATTTTCTTTTGTGCTATATTCCAATGATAGAATGACAATTTTACAATATGTTAGAAAAGGAGTGAATAGAAATTAAGATGTGTGACCCACATTGGCATTATAAAAATGAGACTTGTAGATAATAATTACATTTATAATGACCTTTATAACTACATACAGTAGCTAGAATTAAAGTAATTGATGGTTTTACAACAATCTGGAAACCTTGAATTAGGCTAATTCAGTCGAGAACCCTTATATTTAATAGATTTTTTTTTTTAGTCTTCTTGCATGTAAAATATCCTTAACAAGTCATTGCACCACATAGTGGTTTGTCAGCTGATATTCAAATCAGTCCCACCTCTCCTAAGATTATTAAGATCTTATAGAAAGCAGGGTAAGAAATCATATTAGCTCCATGTGGGACTTTTGGAATGTCCTTGAAATGAGATCAAGAACACTCTTATCAAGAACATTACAAAGTCTAGTTTCTAATTGGTACCACCCAGGGGAGTATATATCCCTTATTTCATTGAAGAGTAAAAGTTTAATAAGATATTTTTTCCAAACATTAGATAGAAGGGGCAGATTTACTATGGGTCGAAGTGAACATTCAAATTAATTTTGAAATCATTTTTGGCTACTTCGACGGTCAAATAGGCTAAAATTTGATTCGAATTGAAAAAATTTTTTATCAAATTTTAAAATTCGACCAATAGAAAATCAAATAACTGTCTCTTTAAAAAATTTGAATTCGACACCCATTTAAAAAAAATGTGATGGTCTAATTTCAAAATGTTAATGCTAAATTGCTATTTCGCTATTCATGGAGACATATTCAGCAAGTGTGACAGATATACCACAAATCCAAATGCATCATATTCTTTAATGCTGCAGTGAAATATTTTTACAGCAGGTGACAGGGTCTGAGGTGGATATTCTTTCAGCGTAATAATGTTCTGCAGAGGGAGAAAAGTTCTAAACATGACACATATTTTAATTGTAACAGGAAGTATAATATTAGGGTATTCCTTATTCAATTTGCAATCTCTTGTGAAAGCTGCCATAGGGCTTTCTTTGGTAGACTTTATCAGAAAAGCAACATCATCATGAATATTTGGAGCCTTGTACACAGTTAAATTCTTGCTATTCTTGAATATAAATGAATAACCCTGTTTTCTTACCACTGATACCAGGAATGTTTCAGGTCACTTTTACTATTCACGGAGACATATTCAGCAAGTGTGACAGATATACCTCAAATCCAAATGTATCATATTCCCTAATGCTGCAGTGAAATATTTTCACAGCAGGTGACAGGGCCTGAGGTGGATCTTCTTTCAGAGTAATAATGCTCTGCAGAGGGAGAAAATTAGTCCTTCATTAAATTTCATGCTCATATCATATTCCTTTCAGATAAAAATAAAAGGAATCCTGCAGCTCATCTGACAACCTTCTAGTCCTATTTTATGATGCAGGATCCAAAAAATCATATGTCATTAAGATTGACTTATTGTTTTATGGAAATGAAATTAAATACTGTTATCAAAACTCATCTCAAATAAGTTGCCAAAAGCTATTATTGAAATGAGACATTTAATCAACTCTGTCCAATGGAAGAAAAATATTGAAACTTAAAAACAGTTCTTTAGCTAAGTCAATAAAACTAATAAATTGAGAGAGAAAATTATTAAATCAAGCATGCAATTTATAAATTCAACCAAAGAAAGACAAATAATGATTACTCAGCTAATTGAACAAGAGCTTCTCAATAGTTAGTAAGAAGAAATAAAATTATAGAATTGCCAACGACTCGACCCGTGATTGAGCATTTCTGAATAAGATTAATCTTTCAAAAAAGCAGCCAGTTTCCCAATAATCCCCAGAATAGCAGGGATTCCATGCCAATGTAAAAGACTTGGAAACCAGATATATACTCAAAGTGCTCCTAATGCAGCATTTCTTCAAGTCAAACAGATATTTATATTATTGGAAAACATTTACTAAAAATATTAAATATTTCATTTAAGTTAAGAACCTTAAATTAAGAACCTAATCATTGCAAGGATTATATTTTTAACAATGTGTTCACTTCCAAAATCACATTTTTGACAGTACTTTTAAAGGTGCCAATATATAGGATGCCTTATTAATTCTTAAAGTTGAAGAAAAGATCTTTTCACTCACTTGTTCTGTATTCATCAAATACTTTTGTGTAACAGTAGAATATTCTTCAGGGTTCAAACGAGTTTATAATTAAAGGGTAGCACTAGATTTGTGGCTTAAACATAGAGATGGAGGCAAAGGGAAAATAGTGGAAGTGTTTCTCAGCTCTGATTTTATTCCATCCCCTACAGTCCAAATTAGCAACTTACTAAGTATGGGGCCTTTCCAAAGGCTTCCCTTTCTGATATCTGTCTTGTATAAATATCTTTCTCTACTCATCAACTACATTTGCTGTTTACTTGTTAAATATATATCAATATTACAATTTAAAGAAATTACTGGCACCATGGAGAGATTTCTTCTGTCCTCAGGCTTTCTGTGTCTAAGAAATCGATATGCAAATATATTGTATGAATCACCATTCCTGTGAAATCTTTTAGTTATGCTTTGAATACTTATTTTCCCAGGGATTTATAGTGTATAGCAATTTTCCAGCACCATTCATCAGCCTTTGGGACCCATTTTTATAGAAAGCTCTAAATATGATCTTATGCTTTTTGACACTTTAGGGATCAGCCATTTTGGATGGCAGCTGACCTTCCTTCTGGTTGCATCCTCCAACACCAACATTTGGAAACATTCATAAACATGACAAAAAATTGTACAAATATCTTTTAAAGTCTGTTGATAAAGGCAAAACATCTCTTTCACATCTAATAACAGATGCTTCAATAAACCAACAGTAATGTGATAGAAATGTGTGTTTTAAAGATTTCCACATGGTTTAATTTTTGGATTAGCTAACTAATCAGACCCTAAACTGATCTGTCAAAAAATATACAGTTTTGGAAATTAATAAAGATAGATGAAGTGGTGGCAACAAGCTTTTGTTGCAAACTGCTGTTTTTTTTTTTTTACTCTGTATTCCATTCAGAATGATAAATGCCCACAATACCAAAAGAAATTGTAAACCTAGAGGCTTACAGTGCAGGACATTGCTTGCACCAGCAGATAACAGTCTCTTCCCTACAGTAATTATAAACAGCCCAGTGGGGCAGCAGAATTGGGCGCATTTGCAGTTTTGGTAAAATAGACACAAATTATCCTCTCCTATGGAAGTTATGTGTCACGGTATTCATATTAAATAATTTCCAAGAAATCATAATAAAATCAGAATAACATGCTAAATGTTTCATATATAGATAATGGAATACTTATTTAAATAATGATTTATTTATTCCAATATTTACTAATAAAACATGACATATATTTATATGTATGCAGCCCCCACCATAGAGGGTACAATATACAGTACAAAAATAAAAGACTACTCAGCTCTCAAAAAGTATTTTACAAATATAGTTAAAATATATTGTTAATAACAAAGCCCAACATTAGCAACATTTTGGTGCTCACAGGCCCCATTACCAATGGGATAACAAGACTAACAAACACATAGGGGCAGATTTATGAAGGGTCGAATTTCAAAGTGCAAAAACTTCTAAATTCGAATTCAAAAAGACCAACTGACATTAATCAAAGTTTTTTTCATTTGAATAGGTCCGTATTTGATTGAATTGAAGTAATAGAACATTCAATCAAGTTTGATTGCCAAAAAACTTTGAATTTTCAGAGCCTACCTATTGACTTCAAATAGGTTCTAGGAGGTCTCCCATAGGCTAAAACAGCTATTCGGCATTCAAATTGTTTGCAAATTCAAATTTAATTTGGACTATTCCTGTAGTACACAAAAATAGCTCGGAATTTGAATTTTTCAAATTGATAAATCTGCCCCATAGTATACACTTCTTAAAGGGTTAACAAGGAAATGGCATAAGCATCATAGTAATTAAATGAACACATTACATCAATCGCAATAACATCCAGATTTTCAAAAACGACGCACGACTCGGTTTTTCAGCGTATTTTCGCTAAGCGACATTTAAAATGACTGCTGTAAGGTCATTATTACTTTGTTTCCCTGCATATAATTATGTGTACAAGGAGGGTTTTACAGAAGAAACCCTAAAAAAATATTGATTAGTGATTGTTTTGCACCTATATTAAACTCACAGGGCACAAATGAAAATGTGATGGTTCAAACAAGTCAGGAAGACCTGAAAGGTTAGGAGGAAACACTATACTAAGCTGTTTCTTCATCTATAGCCCAGGGCTGGTACATAACATAATCCTGTTTAGTTCATTTACAAACTGCTGGTCATGAAATTATTTCCAAAATTGTCTGTTATTCTTATTTTATTGGGCTTTAGCCTTGAATACTTTACAAGAATCAAACAAACTCTCGTGCTTCTTTCAGGTGTTATGGGGAAAAACAATTATTCTCACCTATGTGTAATAATAACTTTCAACATCAGTCAGCGTCAGTTAATGTATATCCATTGAAGCCATTTGTCATAGTCAGATTCAATTGCTGTTACTTATTCTTGAGCTTAAACCATGATTTGCACAAAGGCATCAGATGCAAAGTTCTTGCATAAATTAAATGTAGGCATCTGCTGTATTTAAGGAGAAACTATATTAGTGTAACTGATTGCTTAAAAAAGGTTTTCAAAACCCCCACTCAGGACAAAGAACTATGAGATGCAAGTGGAAACTTTGGGCAAATAACCACTTTACATGCCATTTTTTTCCTTGTAAAGGATAATTTGCCTAAAAGATCAGATAGACTCTTAGATAAATCCTGCTTTTAGGTGAATATTGTTAAAGGAAAACTATACCCCGAAAATGAATTTTTGAGCAACAGATCGTTTATATCAAATCAAGTGACATATTAAAGAATCTTACCTACCTGGAATATATATTTAAGTAAATATTGCACTTTTACATCTCTTGCCTTGAACCATCATTTCGTGATGGTCTGTGTGCTGCCTCAAAGATCACCTGACCAGAAATATTTCAACTCTAACTGTAACAGGAAGAAGTGTTGAAGCAAAAGACACACCTCTGTCTGTTAATTGGCTCATGTGATCTAACTTTATAGTTTTTTTGTCATGTTTGTGTGCACCGTTGGATCCTAGGATCCCAGGAGGCTGTCCTTATTTTTTAAAATGGCTATTTTCTATTTATGATTACCCAATGGCACATACTAATAAAAAAAGTATATTATTATGAAAATGGTTTATTTACATGAAGCAGGGTTTTACATATGAGTCGTTTTATGCAATATCTGTTTATTGAGACCTACATTGTTCGGGGGATATAGTTTTCCTTTAAGATATCTTATTTAAATTTTATATTCAGATGGTTCCCTAGGATTGTGGTCAGTCATAGATAAAATTACTGCAAGCTATGAAAATCAGAATTATTGTATGCTTATTTACCTGGGTATCTAAGCTTCTTTGTGGCATGTTCTATAATTTGAAGCATACAGTGCCAAGAATTTGTACACTACGTCAATTTATAGGTTAAAGTCAATGGAAGCATGTCTTAGCATCTCTCATTTAAATTGCAAACATTGTAGGTATTGATGCTATTCTGGTATACTTAGAAATCCTCTCATCCAGCAGTCCAGCAGCTGCACTGCATCACCGTATAAATGCATCCCCTTGATTATTATATTCCCGGGGAGAAAAACCAAAGAAATCCAACCAGAGCACAGACCAAAATCCACAGAAGCATTTCTCTTACATTATAAACTTATCAGTGTAAAATATGTTTTTACCAACAGGCTATCAAAGTTACTATGGCTACAGTAAAAAGTTCTTTATTAGTGATGGGCGAATTTATTCGCCAGACGAATTCGCGAAACGCCAGCGAAAATTCGCCTGCTGAAAATTCGCTAGCGTAAAAAAAAAAATTCGCACCTGAAATGACGCGACGCATCGAAAATGACGCATGCTTCAAAGACAATGCAATGCACGTCAAAAATGTGCGGCGACTCGTTTGGCGAATTTTTCGCCAATTCACGAATTTCACTGGAAATTCGCAAATTCGCAAATTTTTCGCCGAAGCGAAACGGGATGGATTCACCCATCACTATTCATTATATTTAAAGAAGATCGGTAGACCTTACATTGTATATACTGTATACGTTTCAGTTGTATTTGTATGGTAATTATTTTTTCCCTATCCAAGTGGGATTATACAAGCAGCAGCCTTCTAGTTCTAAGATTAGTAGAAGAGCAAAGGCGTTTGCACATTGATAGAGATAGAGATTATTGCATTTGCATAGACTGGCTGGTCAGACTTCTGCAGTTTTCTAGATAATTGTTCTAAAACTGTTGACTGCATCACAGCATGGGTTAAACAATGCATGTTGGGCTTATTCAAATTTCTTCTATTGACAAGTTCATAACTGTTTTATTATTTTGTTAGACAGACATTGATATTTGGCTTAAGGTTTGTACTTCACCCTCATCAAAACTTTTTTTATATTGACCTGATGCTTTTACACTACATATCTGATACCCATAATCCTCCATGAGGAGGCTGCCATATTTGTGTAGCCGTATTCCATTAACATTAGAAAAACTAACTGACAGGCTCATGGTTGGCAAAACAATCTGGTTTAGGAACTTCAAGTAACAAATATTTACAAAAGCAGACATATCAGCATGACAGACTAAACTGTTATACCCATTCCTTAGGAAACTTCTTTCTGATCTGCAATCACACACAGGGATATTGTTGAAAGGTTAATTTGTAAATACATGCAGACATATGGATCCTTTTACAATCACTTTTTAATAGAGCTGTTTGTAGCCACACAAATGAAAAATAAGTTCTTGCAACAATGATCATCCAGTATTTACTTACAACTTTACAGGATGAGTGTTCACAGCATCCCAGAGGTAGTATTGCCTGCCTTAGGTGCACAATCCCCACTGAAGGTGAATCTCAGAGTGGTCCCACACTCCAATTATTTCTCTATCCCTGAGCCTGACCACTTGAGTTCCTAACCTGACGGCATTGTCACCACAGGGTACCATCCCTCCTGGTCTTCTCATTGGAGTCTCTTGCTCTCTAAATAAACCCTTATCCTGTCTTTCACTACTAAAGTGACTATAACAGATCTGCCCTTGCTCTTACTTTACCTATTCTGGAACCTTCCTTTGTTCCAGGCATGCAGCACTACTGTCCTTTCTCTAGAAAGTGTGCAATCCAAAGAGACTGAGCATATGTGGGCATGCCTTTCAATAACCTCTGGGGAACTACTCTGCCTCTGGGAAAAAGGACCCGGCCAACTAAATCCCTGGGGTATAGAAAAGCCTTACTCTTTTAGAAAATAGACATCTACTAGCCAGTCACTGAACTGCCAGCAGAATACTTTCACACAGGAAAAAGGAAACAGTTAACCTTATAAAACTGAGGACCCAGTCTAGCTGACTAAGTTATGCCTGGGGACCAAAGGACCTAAAGGTTAGCAAAACCTTTAGGTTTCTACATAAGGTACAGATACAGTCACATTGGATTAAATGCGTCGTGACTCAGGGTTAATTGAAGAAACTGTGTTATCTAAAGTTATCTTAACTCATTTAATACATTTAACCTTTTCATTAGCATACCAAAGCACCATTGTTTTCAATGGTGAACTCTTTAATTGGATGAGATGCTGTGACACAATATTCTGTGATAAGTGGGATAAATGAGATAAATGAGTTAAGTCACAACTCATTTAACTCACAATCCAAAGTGACTGCATCTGTACATTAATATTTTGAAGAGCATTTTTTCTAGTGGCTT
>CM044444.1:2859946-2904509 GCA_024363595.1 Xenopus borealis | reverse complement strand
ACACACAAACTCATTGGCAGGTATTTGTCACCCACTGGATATTTAACTAGTTCAGACTCCATAAAAATAGTGGGATGAGCTAGATTGACTTAATTAATTGAGAATTCAAATGAAGGTCTAAACATTGGGGAAATTATTAGGTTAACATTTACATCATTTCAATTTAGTTTTTTTTTTTTAGAAATTCATTGTTCTTTAAATTTTTCCCTTCATATAGATTATATATTGTTTGCAAATATCACAGTATTATACACTTTTGTTTTAGCACAGCCTTAGTGCTATATATCGTTAAATTCCAATGTTTTCCCTTTAAATCAGGAGACAAGCTGAGTGTGCAAAGACAGCAAGAATCCAGATGGCCTTACCAGCAGGCAAACCATCAACTCCTGCTGCCAATAATCTGTATGAAGAGTTGGGTGGCAGCACTATGTAAGTACAGAATATTAATTGTTTCCTGTGGAATTAATATACTAGGAGTTCTCCAGTATACCTTAAAGTAAATGTGGGTGTCTTGTTCTGCAACACTGTACAGATCCTTGCAGAACTTTTCCTGTTAAATATGGATGTATCCAGGAAAATAATACTGTATCTTAAAGTACTTCACACAATTTTCCCCAACAATGATCATACAAAATAACACAAAAAAAAATCCAAACATAATTTCTCAGTGACTGAGCTCTATGGAAGACAAATGGTAAATCATTTAAGGTTTCCTACATGGAAAGGTTTATAAATTACCATGATTACATGGTTTGAGGCTATGACGTTTATTTAATTGAATCTGTGCTTCTGAATGTTGCTTCATTGCCGAAATCCAAATGTGATATGAAGTAGAATATATTGTCTCGCATTTCGTAATCAGTTAATGCAGTTTTTTTTTAAGGACTTTGGTGTTCTCTGAGGTACAGTACAATCTGTATTAAAGGACATGAAACCCCCAATTTCAAAATGTTATATATTAGCCGTCACAAATTGTACCAATATTTATTGTTTTGGTGCTCCAAGATCAAGGTGTCCTTCAATGAAAAATAATTAAAACATTTAAAAAAAATAGCTTGTCTTTCCTCCATTAGATACTTTTAGGGAATGTAATATGTTTCATTAGTGCCAAAAATATTCACAAACACCTTAGCAAATGTCAGCGACCATGTTTGTGTCCTTTTACAGACCTCAACTGCTTCCTCACAAGTTTGTGATCAAATGGCAAACATTCATAGTGTATGTAATAAGATTTTGCAATCACAAAGCATTTCTTTGCAACAAAACATTTAACTAAATTCCAGAGCAGGTGTTAACGCTAACCTTTTCTGTGTGATGTAATATTCACTAGCAAATGATTTTGCATTGAGAACAGGGCTAAACAATCACAAAAACGATATTTTAAATAATTAATGTGATGTTTTATTGCATTCCCCTCTGGCCTTTTCTTGAACAAATTTTCAATTTAGTCTTCACAATTGTGAGAGATCTCGTGATGGAAACCTTAGTACTAATGCACTTCCCCACAGGGTCTAGCTAAATGTCCCTCATAGCTGTCTCTCTAGCAAGTGCAATATCTTTACAACAGTCTTATTTTCTTTAGGAAAAATACTGCCTATACTGTATGTATATAGAAAGTTGTGAGTTACATTGGACATGTCTAAATCCCATCATCTATATAGCTTATCTCTTAAATCCAATGCATGGTAAACTCAAAGTCCTAGATGAAGTGACAGTCTGTGCTGATGCAAAGGGTTATACATCTGTAAATAGTATTAAAGAGTATTAAGATGATCATTTTGCCTGAAGAAATGAAAGTATTTTCCTGAAATTGTACTTCTGTAATATTTTCATTTTTGGACCCATACTCTTCACATTGCAAAGCTTTTTCAACTCCTTCATGAATAAAACTGCCTTAGCTAACTGAAAAGAATAATGTTAGAAGATAACTTTTTGCTTTGATATAAGAAAATTACCCACATTGCCCAGAGCTGGAAAAGGCTGAAAATGAAGAGCTTGTTCAATGCAACCTCACATGCTGCTTGTATGCTTAAAAAAGATCACTTGGCTGAAAGGGCAGATTATTACTGAGTCTAGAAAATTAAATTCTTAGCATTACCTCTAATAAGTGTAACAAAAATCTAAAATGTGGATTCTGTTGGATCTAATCTCTGATTATACTCTATTCAAAATTGCTCAAGCTTTTAAAGGAGAGTATCACCTTTTGAAGGTTTTTTAGTTTGAGATTACTGTATGTTTTTAGAAGATTCTGGTTTCTATAATGGTAGTTCATCGTCTTCCTTTAAAGTATAATAACATTCTTTTAATGAAAATAATTTATGTTGGGATTATATTTTAGAACATCCTGGTTTGGAAGTTCACCCGCTGCACTCAGTATGTAACCTTAGTAAGTTAATGACAAGCTTCAGTGAAACCCCAACCACAAGTATTTTTCGGGGTAACTACCAGAGGGTCTATTCCATGCACCACTTAGATTCCACACTAATAGCAGATGCAAACTATTGTTATATTTTTGTTCACCTAATTATCATTTCATAGATTTTTAAAGGATAAGGAAAGTCTAAAATAGAATAAGGCTGGAAATGCTGTATTTTGTATACTAAACATAAACATGAACTTACTGCACCACAAGCCTAATCAAACAAATGATTTATGCTTTCAAAGTTGGCCATGAGGGGTCATCTTTAAACATCTTTGCAAGGCCAAGATTGGGGATAGTAATAAATGATCAAAACAGCACAAGTCTAATAATATCTGCCAGAAGCCGATACAGCAAGACTGATTAATAATCAGAATATACAGACTGCACTGGGTCCTGTGTTGTCATGTAATCTAATGTGAATTTTATAGATTTTTATTGTTTAATACAAACTTTCTCCAGTTTGCTGCAGCACTGATGATAATTACAATAATAATAATTGTATTGAGATGTAGTACCGTGTTAGCCATTTGAAAACATTTATAAAATGTAAGGTTTGGAGATACCTTTTATTGGCTAACTGAATTAGTAACAATTGCAAGCTTTCAGAGCACACAGGCCCCTTCGTCAGGCAAAATACAAATGAACATTGAAAAGGCACAATATATATATACAAATAGATCACTGAAAAAGGTACAATAATAATAATTGGAAACATTAAAGGGGATGTAAAGGCAAAAATAAAAACCACTACAAATCTCTACACAGTCGCCAACTGCTCTACAGGGAAACAAAGCTGCAGGAGTTCTGCAGGGCTGCGATTTAAGGCAGGGGTTCCCCCTGCTGTTCATAAGTATGATTGTTTCCCTGCACAGCAGTTAGGGACTGTCTGACAATTGCAATCCACAGAAGTAAATGAAGGGAGAATTTCACTGCATACAGTCAGGTTTCTTATAAAAACTGTACACATTTTTTAATTAAAGTATATTGGAGATAGGTTTCTTTTTCATTAGAGAAAGTCAACATGGGATTTTATTTTTTTGCCTTTCCTTGTCCTTTAAGGCATGTTCAAAAAAATGATTTACATATTTTATTTAGTCCTCATTTTCGAGTGACTATGCTGCTGGAAAAGGGGAAATTATTTAACCCAACTGACAGCCCACATAGACTTTGACATACCTGTAATATGAATGCAATGCTTGTTCATTTCCTGGGGCATTACCATAAGGTGTGGTGTTACAGCTCAGTGTTGCAGCTGAGCTCTAAAATTCCAGAGCACATATTGGCAGCTCAAAAATTGTTATTAATAGTGATGGGCGAATTTATTCGCCAGGGGCGAATTCGCGGCGAATTCCCGCGATTCGCCGCTGGCGAATAAATTCGCGAAACCAGCAGAAAAATTCGCCGCTAAAACTTCGCCGCGCAAAAACGAGTCGCGCGTCGTTTTTGACGCGACGCGCCGAAAACGACG
Organism: Xenopus borealis; assembly: GCA_024363595.1. Classification (NCBI taxonomy): domain Eukaryota; kingdom Metazoa; phylum Chordata; class Amphibia; order Anura; family Pipidae; genus Xenopus; species Xenopus borealis. The sequence goes on along the minus strand of CM044444.1, from coordinate 2,900,619 downwards.
CGACGCGCGTCGGAAACGACGCGACGCGTCGGAATTGACGCGACGCGCGTCAAAAACGACGCGACGCGCGTCAAAAACGACGCGCGACTCGTTTCGCCAAATGGCGAAAAATTCGCGAATTTCTCTGGAAATTCGTGAATTTTTCGGCGAAGCGAAACGCGGCCGTTTCGCCCATCACTAGTTATTAATTATAAGGCCAAGCAGGGTTGCAGTACTGTCAATGGAGGTAAGACTTTTAGTGGCCCATTTACTAACAATTGAATTGTGATTGTTTTCACAGATCTCAAATAATGTGTCTTTTTCTATCTTTCTAAAAATCTATAAACATTCAAAATGTATTAAGTGAAAAAAAATACAAATGCCATTAATACAAAACTTCCAAGTAAACATTGTTAAGGTGCTCTAGATAGTTAATGGATCTTGCAATGGGATCTATTGCATTTTTAATTCAATCAAAGGTTTTTGGATTCATCTCTCTACAGAAAAACTAAACATTTTTGAGGTTTTCAGGGTATTCATATTTTAGCTCATTGTCCTTTTTTTGTTCGTAATTGTTTGTGTTTGGATCTTTTACTAAATTTCATGAGGTTAGTGGTTTTAGAGTTTGTGAGTTTAGTAGTGGTTCCAAAAGCCTCTAAAACCACAAAATGAGAATGTTGGTGAATAAGCCTCTTAGTTCTACATTATTTCTGCTGCTGGGCTTTCAATTTCAATCATCCATTCATTCATTAATTACCATTAATTTCTATATAGTGCACACCACAGGTTTATTGACAATAGCTTGAGATAAACAATATATAATCATTAGCAGATAGATAGGCAATAGCTCTGAATAACTTTATATTTATAAACAATGATTAGTGATGTCATCATTTATAATATGTGTCACTAGTGATGGGCGAATTTATTCGCCAGGGCCGAATTTGCGGAAAATTCCCGCGATTCGCCGCTGGTGAATAAATTTGCGAAACGCCAGCGAAATTTCGCCTGGCGAAAATTTGCTGAAAAACGAGTCGCATGTCGTTTTTGACGCGATGCGCGTCAAAAACGTGCCGCGACGAGAACGACGCGATGCGCGTCAAAAACGTGCAGCGACTCGTTTCGCAATTTTTTTTTTGCCAATTTCACTGGAAATTTGCGAATTTTCCAGCGAATCGAAACTGGGTAGTATCGCCCATCACTATGTGTCACAGCTCTTTGAAACTTGTGTATTTAAAGGAAAAAATATTTCCCCCGTGTTGCAAAATATAAGGATAGTTTAAGTCAATCCAGAGTTCTGACTTCTAATATCATTAAATAGTATATGATGCACATTATTCTGTATATATTAAAATTTTTAAACAGTTTTGATAGAACAAATGTATTGTGTCCTCTCGAAATTCAGTTTTTCTGACATTATGTTCTGACTTTGTGAGAAATTTTACAAGATTTAGAAAAACATCCATCCACATTTTCCTACTTCACTTCCTGTTACATTAAATCAAGAAGTGTTTTTCTTTTAAACCATTCTGGCAGATGTAATGACACATAGTGAGTGACAGCAAGTTCTTTTTTCCTGAAGTGATATTCTAAAGTGCAATATTTTGGACCCGAACACCTGGCAGTTGAAAGAACAAAAATGTCCAATGTTTTCATTTATCGTTTTAAATTACCCTGCAGACTCTGTAGTTCATAACCTTAGATTCAGGGTGCCAGGTTAGCAAATTGGCTTAGATGAATGAATGCAGAGCAATAAAAAATGTATCCAAACTTTAACAAAAGATAGAAACTAATTGCACATCATTATCTTTATAAATAGACGTAGAAAGAGGAATCCTCTTAAAAAGTAAAATTGTCTTGTAAAAATTCCAATCTGAATTTATAAAATGACCTACATTTCCATGTCACAACAAGGTATCTGTAAAATCTAAACTTATTTGATGCTTTTTATATTTAATTCCTAGTTCTTTGTTTATGGACATTAAAAGAGGATTCTAGTGTATTCTTTTTATATTTAACTGGGTCTGTGGCAGTGAATGATTTAATATAGGAATGGATGTCAGCGCTACGGAACAAGTTGGCGCTATAGAAATACATGTTAATAATGACAGCATGTAGGAGAGGTAAAAACACATAGCTATTTTCCTTTGGAGGTGAACTCCATGTAAGACATGATTATCTGACTTTTACAATTCAATTGCCCCTTTGACAGGGGACCTTTGGTCAGGGCCCCACTCAGCTTACATGTTAAAAATATCTGATTACCTTGGTTTACGTATCTGTCATACAGCCATAAAATATCTAGGATAGCAACTGATTACTCACCCCAAATCTCACTCAAATGTATTTTCCAAGCCAGGAGTTCAGATGTATGTAATAAATCAAGCATGTTTTCTCTCCAAATCATATCCCAATTTTCTACCCCCAGTGTTCCCACTTTTTTGAAAATATCTTCTTTAAATGAATAAGGCTAGAAATGCTGTATTTTGTATACTAAACATAAACATGAACTTACTGCACCACAAACCTAATCAAACACATGATTTATGCTTTCAAAGTTGGCCACAGGGGGCTGCCATCTTGTAACTTTGTTAAACATCTTTGCAAGACCAAGACTGTGCACATGCTCAGTGTAATCTGGGCTAAGCTTAGGGTTTTGCCGTAAATGATCAAAACAGCACAAGTCAAATAATATCTGGCAGAAGTCAATACAGCAAGACTGATTAATAATCAGAATATAAAGATTGCTGCACTGGGTCCTGTGTTGTCATGAGGATTTTATAGTTTTTATATTGTTTAATACAAACTTTCTCCAACTCTGCAGAACCAGTGGCTGCAGCACAATAATCATCCAAATACAATCCCAGTTTATCTGTTTAAATCTGACTCCATGATCTTTGTCCCTGCAACTGGAGTTGGAAACAGTAAAGAGAATGTAAAAATAAAATCCAATACAAATCTATACACAATTGTTGGGGGCTCTATAGGTAAACAAAGCTGCTGGAGTTCTGATAGACTGGGAAGAAGGCAGGGGCTATCCCTGCTGTTCACAAGTATGATTGTTTCCCTGCACAGCAGTTAGGGACCATTTGACAATTCCTATCCACAGCAGTAAATGAAGGGAGAATTTTACTGCATATAGTCAGATTTCTTATAAAAATGATACACATTTTTTAATTAAAGTATATTGAAGATATATCACTTTTTCATTAAAGAAAGTAAAAATGGGATTTAATTTTTTTCCTTTACATGCCCTTTAAGACTCTCACAAGTTAACCTACATGCTTATCCATGTTGCCTAATTCTTTATTACTGTAATAACATTTCACTCTTTTTCTCCCATTTCTGCATGCACAGGTATCAGTAAGTAAACTGTTTCTAGAATAGATGAGTAGATTTCTGCTGTAGTATGTAGAGTACTTGCTTCCCTTTTTGTTTAAGCTTCTAATCTTAATGTGTATTGGTTCTTACCCTAGCCTCAAAAATATAATCTCTATGCACATTTACAACATAATATTATTTATGTGCGTTTCTATTAGATGTTGAGCTAACGTTATAAGTCATTACTGACGGAATGGCAACATGGCAGAGAGCTGATAAGGAAGCCTGTGTTGATCACTCCTAGCTTTTAAAACACACCAATTACTACAAAACTACACATTGTTAAGACAATATCCATATTAATAGTAGACTAGTAACACAAAAAATGGTTGGTCCTAATAAGACATGCCCTTAAATCCTTCCCCTCTGTGGCTGGTAACACCCAGCACATAATTAAATACCTGAATGGACTCTATAATAACTATTTTCAACAAACTCCCTGAGCAACCCTAACCAGGCTTACCTCCCACAGTATGGCACACACAGGGGCATAGGGCAGGCAGAGTATGGCACACAGGAAGAGTAGGCAGGCAGAGTATGACTCAAATGGGCAGAGTAGGGAGGCAGAATATGGTACACACAGGCTGAATAGAGCAATCATAATAAGGCACACACAGGCACAGCAGACAAGCAACATAGGGCAGGGGGTTTAAACAATGCAGGGGCCAGTTAATCTCAGTTCCTTTTAATGCTTACACAGCAAACAGACTTTGATACGGGGGCCACACAAAGGGGGGCCACGGGCCACCAGTTGGACAGAACTGTTATAAGAGATCCACAAAACATCAATCAGAGAAATAATGGCCCATAAAAAATCTCTTTACAGCTATTTACTGGTTTCTTTATCTTTATCCAGTCCTAATACTCTATTTTCTAGCAGAATTCTAATTACAACGCCAGCAGTATCTTTATATGCCAGGTCTTGTACAGCACATAGATACTCTTCAATATATTGACATTTTTTTCATCGCTCAGAAACAACCCGTAAATGGCAAACGAGCATATGAAAAATACATGAACATGTCATTGAAATTCAGATCCTTCCCCAGAGGGTTCATTTACAACCAATCAAGGAAAGAATGTCTGGGTCCAGAAAACAAGATTATACACACATTTGTTGACCCCTTTGACCCACTCACGCAAGTTCTGTCGCAGAGCTTAGCATGTAACGATTCTGTCCTTATTGTTATTAGATATCTGTCAGCCTAACGGAAACTGTAAATGGAATTAGATATCGTGTTTTTAAAAACTGGAACAAATAACATCTGTTAGGATATGTTTCCCATTAGACTCCTGAAATGATCATGCTATTCTTTTTTAATTTATTTAACTGGGAATGATGTTATTGATTACATGTAGCATTTGATTATAGTTTTTTTTTTTTAGTTTCATTAGGATAAGTGACTAGATTCAGTATAGTTGAAGTGATCAACCAACAACAAAAATCCATCCCTCTGTTTGACTATCTACTCTATCAATCTGTCTATTGTGTCTGTCACTTCAATATACATGGCTCTTTCAACTATTTTTACCATTACATTGTAATTAGCCTTAAAATCCTGTATCGATTTGTTTCCATCAAACATTTGCTTTCCCTTCAATTAATCAAACAAATTGCACTGCTAGGATAGAAACACACACACAATGCAACATTTTCAAGATAAAAATTCAATGCATTAGATGGAATGTGCAAACATGTGCAAACATTGTCGGCTGGCCCACCGGGGTGCCAGGAAAAATCCGTCAGTGGGCCTTATGCTGCTAAACATTTGGCCTATTTCATGGCAATTCCCTAAATAGATGGAATAATAGATTATAGTATGTAAAGAAAAGAGAATAGAATAGGAGAATAGAGGTTGCGTGAGGAGAGGAAGAGTGGTAACATACCTTCCAACATTTTGGAAATTGAAAGAGGGCCAAAAAGATTTGCTGTGTTGAAATGTGTTGACCACGCTCATTTTGTGGTGCACACCCTAATTACCATGTTTTACTAATGAAAGTGTATAGACCTTTAAGCCCTTTAAGTTACATTGTTTCCCATTGTTTCCAAAGATTCCTCCTGGGTCTTTCCTTTTGTGGATATCCATGTTTGGTTCCTTAAAGTGTCATTTGAAAAATTCTGGGAAAGCAAATGAGATGTAAATTTAGAAACTTTGTTCTCAAGTACCTTCTCTTCCTCTTCCCAGGATTCCTCTTTTTCTCATATTTTCTTTCTCCATTGCATTCTCTGTGGGGCTCGTTTATAAACTTTGCAAATAGTGATTTGTACAGTAAAGGTATTTACCCTGTGTTTTTATGAATAAAGCTGGGCAAGAATTATGTTTGTGTAATCTTCAGGTATAGGATCCGTTATCTGGAAACCTGTTATCTGGAAATTTATTTTATCCAAATAATCAAATATTTTTTAAATTATTTTCTTTTTCTCTGTAATAATAAAGCAGTACATTGTACGTGCTCCAAATGGAGTTATAATTAATCTGAAAGTAGTACCAGTCTGTTGGATTATTTAATGTTTACATGATTTTCTAGTGGACTTAAGGTATGAATATCCTAATTACAGAAAGATCCATTATCCGGAAACCCCAGGTCCTGAGCATTCTGGATACAGGTCCCATACCTGTACAAACATAATTGCATTGCAGTTGCCCTTCAGCTTTTTAAATATGGCATTATCGCACATTTGTGAATAGTTGTGCATACGTTCTGCCTTCTAGTTACACCACAACTTTGGTGGCAGTAAAATATTTGTTAAATATTTTTCCAAACTGTGAATTAATATTTGCAAAATTACTGATAATGCTATATTTGCCCACAATAACGATGCACAGTGGCTACGACCATGCAAACACCCAGGCCCGGATTTGTGGAGAGGCCACCTAGGCCCGGGCCTAGGGCGGCAGGATCTTTGGCGGGGGGCAGCATGCTGCCCAACCACACCAACATTGGTTCAGAAATTTAAATTTCATTTTGAAAATTTGAGCAAATAAAAGGGAGGGGACAGGGGCGACAAACCACAGCAGGCCTAGGGGCACCAGTTATCTAAATCCGGCCCTGCAAACACCCATCTCAAGTGCAAGCCAGTTGCAAATATTTGTTTGCAATGTGTTTCTAAATGCTATTCCTAAAAATAGAAAAAGGACAGAGCAGTGCAATATTTAATTGTTTATGGTAATACATGCACAAAACACCCATATGCAAATAAAAATGCACTTAGCAAAGTTTATAAACTGCTCCCAGTTTCCTACTCGGTTTTATATAAAATAGGGTTTTCTTGTTCCAGGCATGTCATTCCAAAATCACGATGTATCAAAAGAACATTTCCATACCCAATATAGTTTTTGCCTTTACATTTAAAGCAAATCTTATTTTGTTTTATCATTGTATTTTCTTAGTTCATTAGCAAAATTGTGTTTCCTTTTAGCCCCCTTTTTCTTACATTTGATTATCTTCTTTTCTTTCAAGTCTTATTCTTCTCTATCATTTCCATCAAAGCAGGGGAAAAAAGTCAGTTTTACAAGAAGGTGACCGACAAAGACTGATAAGTAATTTGGCATCGCGTGCAATTGAAGTCCACAAACTTTCTGGTCTCAGTGGATATCTAAACAATAACCTTCCTAAGTCTGCCAGTAACATTACCTTTCTCTGTGACACCAATCCACTCACAACTCAAAACCCGCTGTACATGGAAGGCTCTGCTCAGTGTAGTAGCACCATTGAGCTAGCGTGGAGAAGTAAATTTGCCCTTGGAAAACCAGGAAGAAAAGCTCTGAAAGATTCATTGTTAAACGCAGAGGGCATTCATCGTGCTTGGACACTGCCAACATGCTTCTCTAAAAGGCATGCGTATGATGTCCTTAACAGTCCTGTTATAATGGACCCGATCCAGGGCCACCATAAAAGGACACAGCAGCTGAGTGAGTCTTGTGAAAATTCACCTAAAACTGATTGTCCTAGGACATTGGAGGATATTAGACCAAATAAATTAAGTGTAAAAGAGCAGGCCAGACAGTTTGAACAAAATGCTTTACAGGAAGCCAAGCAAGTCAAACCATCTGAAAATAAAGAATTGCAATCAGTGATAGACGTTGAGTTTTATCAGAATTCCGCAAGGTCCAAATTACAAACCAGTATTTCTTGTCACAAACTTCCGCCATCATCATCACTCCAGCGTTTGTCTGAGGCTCATGCACCTGATCCTTCCCTCTTTCCATCAATCATTATTACTCACTTGGACCACTGTGATGATATTTCTCCTCCACCAACTCAAAACCCAACACCACCTTCTGAACAGAAACATCTAACATCTGGTCAATTTTTTCTGAGCTTTGAACATGAACCAATTCTTGAAGACCCTATTCCAGATCCTCCAAATATTCCCCCTCCACTACCACCATTTCCCGAATCAGTGTCATATTCACAGCTTCTTTTACCTCCTATACCAACTCCTAATAATTTTACACTTCCACCACCACCTTCCCTTCCAGCACCATCACGTCCCCCTTCTCTTCCAGAAGAACCACATGACACACCTTCACCTTCCCCCACACCTCCTCCATTAGATACTCATTCATCATCTGCACGCCAATCTCAACCAACTCCTTTAGCACCTCCACCCCCACCACTTCCCCAACACCTTCTACCCTCTAGCAGTTTGTATAATTTTTTATCTCATTTAGCCCCTTCTGATTTATCTGCTGCAAGGGACAAACTATCTCCTATCAAAACATCACCATCAGAATCATCTCAACCAGATCCTGGCCCACGCAGAGAGCTAAAGGGTATTCTCAAACATATTCACAACTTAGCAGAGATTGAAAAATCGGTAGCTAACATGTACCATCACATTGACAAAACAAATGTTATGGTAAAACAATTACCAAAAACTCGATCTCTAACAAACTCTGATCTGATTCCAGAGACTGCGCCCCAGTATGCAAAACAAAATGGAAACTTGAACTGTGTTGTTGAGGAACTGGAAAAACAATTTCCTTCACAATCCACAGCACTGTAAAATTAGACTTTGATTTTTCTGTTTTCTAAACATCTTATTTAAAATAAGGAGAGACTGGGGAAGAGAACAACCATCATGTGCAATCAGACATACAAATCAATGTTTTACAAGGCACACTCTGTTGCCAAACTTATATAGCATCAAAGGCAAAAAGTACAAATAGCAGAAAAAATTATTTGTTTGCGTTTAAAGCCTGAAAACTCCTTGCCTAGCTAACAGTATGTACATTGTGAAATTAAATTCTGCCATTACAGTGGACAAAAGAAGGAAAATCTTTAATTTAATTAATTGTGTTATAAGAAACTGAATGTTTTCATCAAATGTATTGCTAAATTTTAAATATAACTTATAATACTTATAATAAGTGAAACTTGTAGTATTTGCTTTAAAAAAAGATTGTATTGCTTACTGTTTTTTAAACAGAAGTTTGTGATTTTCAATAAACTATTCCATATATTAGCTGTTTAGCAGATGGAAGTACAGATGTTTACAGAGTCTAATTTAAAGGGAAATATAAACCTTCAAAATATTGATGTAAAATTGGCCAATGCCCTTCTGCTGATATAATGAAATTGAAACAACAATACCATCTGCTGTACCTCCTCAAGTGGATGAACTAGCCTAGAGGTCAAGCCATCAGTCTTTTATGTGGGTCCTTGTTTTAGAGACCCTGGTTCAATTCTCTGTGGCAACTGCTTGTGACCCTGGACTTTTAAGTCACTTAACATCTCTGTGTCCATGCATACTTAGTGCACATATAATAACTGCATTTTATGCTGTAAAAGCACTTTGAGTCTCATCGGAAAAAAGTTCTGTGTAAATATTCCCTTACTTTTTCTTATGACATATGGGAGAAAAGTTCAGAATCAAAAAGTCTTCTGATGATGGTCTGCTTAGGATAGAGTAGTTAAGTATTCCCTACTTCCTTCTATGCAAAGTAAGAAGACTTCTTCTTCTGACGTTTTCTCTCAGATCAGATGGTTAGCAGAATTGATCATTAGTTGGAACTGTTGTAAATTTGATGGCAGATTACTTTCACATGATCCCAATGTCAGTTTCCTTAAATCAGGATCTCACCAAGGAGCATCTCAATGGAGATTGGTTGGTTACATGAATGTAAGGATTAAGATAGTAAATATATATTATCAGGCTTTCCTAGCCAGAGGTTGGAGTGGGTAGGGACTGGTGAAAGCTCTAAATTGCTTTATAGATATTCATATCAAAAGGCGTCAGTACTAAAGCAACTGGGGCCCAGGGTGCCCAGGGAGACCCATCAGTAGAGGGCTGCATCAATCAGGATTTATTAACCTTCCTACTAGATATTATTCTTGAAGACCACTGGAGAACCCAGTACATGGGCCAGAAGGTTGTCTACCTGGTCTTGAGGGGCAGAGTCAATAACATTTATCAGCCTGTGTGTGGCCACATTTAAACTACAGGTTGGCAATTCAAGTACATAATTATTTAAATTAATCCATTCTAGCTCATTATTTGTGAGAGAGGTATTATTGTGGCTTGCATAAATACCCTCTGCCTCAGTCACAATTAACAATGGGTTTGAAAAGTATAAAACAGAGCCATTTAGGATGTATATTCCCTATGGAGTGATAAGGGGAAAATGACCTTTTACCACCACAGTAAGTACATCTCTTACACGAAGACCAGCCTGTTAAATCAGAAATGTATTTCCATTCATCTGGATCCTAAATGAATGTTATGGGGCAAATGGAAAATAATATAAGTGAGTTCAAGAAAAAAATACATACAGGACAAACTGGGATAGGGCTATATATATGATATAGAATAAACTCATCTGGCTTATCATATAGAATTTAAAACATTTTTTGATATTGTTTTGTGCATTGTTTTATTGAATTTTACATTACCAGCAATATACAGATGCAGCCACTTGGATTTGTGTGTTAAATGCGTCGTGACTCAGGGTTAATTGAAGAAACTGTGGTATCTAAAGTCATCTTAACTCATTTAATGCATTTAATTCATTAGCATACCAAAGCACCATTGTTTTCAATGATGAACTCTTAAATTGGATGTGATGCTGTGACACAATATTCTGTGATATGTGAGTTAAATGGTATAGATGAGTTAAGTTATTCTGTGTCAAACACACAATCCAAAGTGGCTTCATCTGTAAATTTACCTCCTCAGTACGAATCCTCTCTGGCTTCTTGAATGGGGGATATACAGTAGCACTTTATTAGGAATATTGGGAAAATAAAGAAGTTTGGACAACAGTTAGAGAATAATGGGCCACGTTCAAAAGTTAATCATGTGAAAAGTCATTCTGAGATTCAATTCAGAAACACTTTTCTCACAATGTGTCACTTGAATAAAATGCTATTGAAGTCTATGAGAAAAAAACTGAATTGGGAGAAAAGTTTTTTTCCTCACATTGAATCTCGTCCATGACTTTTCACGTAATAAACTATGATATAACTTTTTTGTCACTGAATTGAATCTATAGTATAACTGAAACTTAAATCTGATCACTATGACGTTCCTAGAAGCTACAGAATATAAATTATTTAAAAAAAAATCGACCTAAAAAAGGGAAAATGTTAAAATAAGTACTTTTTAAATTAGGGTTGCCCTATTATCCACAAAGCTCCCAATTACAGAAAGGTAATTTCCTATAGACTCCATTATAATCAAATGATCCAAATGTTAAAAAATTATTTCCTTTTGTCTGTAATAGTAAAACTGCAGCTTGTACTTGATCTAAGTAATGATGATTACTAATTGGAAACAAAGCCAGAATTGGTTTAATTAATGTTGATATGATTTTCTAGTAAGGATCCAAATTATAGAAATATCTGTTATCTGCAAAACCCCAGGTCCCCAGGATTCTGTATAACAGGCCCTATAAATGTATTTAAGAATATCACCATTAGTTGAACAATAGATGGAAACTTGTTTACTGTGAGAAATCACGGAGCTCATGCTCAAGGCTTTCTTTCAATATACAAGGATATTTAAGTCAATTCAGGGTTTCCATGACCTTTATATGGTTATGAAACTCTTTGATGACTTCTACATCCTTATATTTAATACTTTCACCAGGCATCTTACATTTAACACAGATCATTTATTTGGTGGAATTGTCCCTTTCCATACCAGGTGGTTTTGTTTTATGCTAAGAAAATGGGATAAATCTGTTGAAATGAATCATAAAATTTTAAGGATCCCATTAAAAATGATCATATGCATGTCACACAATCCAGGGAATTACTGCAGCCTCCACAGATAAAGTATGTTGTAAGTCAGCAAAAGGTTGGAATTTATGAACTAGTGCCTTTTTTGAACTCTACCAAGTATGATGTATTAATAGACCCACAATTTATAGACTTTCTTTCATGATCATTACTTTGTGATGCTTTCAGCATTAAGTTAAAGGGCTGCTAAAGGTGAAATTAAGTTTATCTTATATGGATCACAGTGACATGCTTTCACACGTTTGCAAAGCCTCCCACACGTTGTAACTGCTGTAAACAGTGTCTAGTTTAGTTAATTATGACAGAAAGTTATGTACAGAAACTTCTAGTCCAATTATGAACTTATTTAATAGTCACAGGTATTAGGGGCAGATTTACTAAATTCGTGTGAAGGATTCTAATATTTTTCTAATGCAAAAACTACAATTATTTAGAATTTTCAAAAAAAAATTTTTGGCTACTTCCACCATTGAATTTGCAAAATTTGATAGAATTGAATGATTTGAATAATTTGAATAAAAAAACATTCCATCATTCGACCATTCAATGGTCGAAGTACTTGCCCTTTAAAAATTAGTTTGATTGCCAAATTTGCCAGATCAAGCCTACCGAGTTGCTTTTTTAAAGTTTTTGTGATTGAATAGCAATCCTTCAATCGAACGCTTAAAATCGTTCAAATCGTTTGATTCGTATTATTTTTCGTGAAATCTGAGGATTTTTACTATTTTTTTGAGAAATTGTATGATTCGTATGATTTTATGGAAAAATCAAGTAGCGGTAAAATCCTTCAAATTCGGTGTTCGATTTCGTTGAATTTTACTATAAAATTTACTATGAAATAATTATTCGAGGGTCGAATTTGAGGGTGTTTAACCCTCTAAAATTCAACCCTTGATAAATATGCCCCTTAATGTCAATGTCCCGATATTGCATTGGGTGGGAGGAAGGTTCAGACTGTGTGACAGGGATTCTGGGTGCTCCTGAAACTATAGCAGCTTGTCTTTCATGCTAATATTTAAGGACTGATTTTTCAAAAAATCAAGTTGGCGTTTTTTCTCAATTCAAGAAAAAACGCTAAAAAAAGTATATTCTGAAACCTTGAATAGACAGAATTTAGTAAAGGAAAATATTGAGACAAACTGCCAAGTAAAATCTGGTGTGGTTGTATAGAAGTCTCTTTTATCTAATGACTTATTTATTTATTTCCCCAGTTTATTAAAACATTTGAGATTGTCAGCCTCATTGAAATAAGATTCTAGTTGGCATGCAACTTCTTTCAACACAAAAACATGTGGGCATGGCAAGCCTACAGAGGAAGCAGACCCTGCGGCTGCAGGGGGGCAGGAGGTATATGGGCCCCATGAGGCCCTAATTCATATACAATTTCAATAAATATAGGTAAAACAGTTCATCCTCAAGACAATACAGTAATATCTAGTTAAACTGCTGCATGCAGGTGAATATTATCTCGCTTTTTTTCTATAAAAAAAATGGCTAGCATTTTAGAAAAAAAATGTACTAAATTTTTTCTGCTTCCGTGTTTTTTTTTTTTAAGAATTCGGATTTTGATAAATCTGCCCACTAATGTATATGTAGCCTTGTCATCAGATAAGGGTTTTGAATTAAATATTACACTCTTAAAAAGTTTTCTCTAAATGCTACACTTTCTACCCCTAGTTGTTTCTTCACTATCATGCTGACAGGGGTGTCTTCTCTTAGAAGTAGGCTATACTCTAGTTGCAGTGTTATTGTAGCCAACCCAGGTACACTTTCAAAGTTGAACCACCTAAGGCCCTAACCGTACTCTGTATGGAGTAAATGAATGGAGTAAATGTTATTTTACTTGTTAAAAGCTTAGCCAATGGAATTAATCAAGCCTCCAATCCATCATAATATCAATATATGGAGAAGCAATCTTCCTTCTTGCTCCTGAACTTAAATTGAGAACAAGTTGGTGCACATTATACATGTATATTGTCTACAATATAACAGAAAAAGCAGGTACAGTAGGTATTGTTAAAAAAAATGTATTATCCCTTGAGGCTCTTACCTCAAATTAAGGGAATATACCTGACCTGACAGGAGATTTGTGAAGAAGGCAACCTCTTTCAAAAATCAAATTACCTCAACAGTAGGGGAGTTTTTTTTCTGTTGCCCACTGTAGTTAAAAATGATATGGAGCCAATTTCAAAGAGGATTTGTAAGTTTTCCTATATGCTTATAAGACATACTAGTATAAGTTAAATACGTTTAAAAATATCTTAAATGGGTACATTATTTCTACAATACAAATAAGCATGCATTTAAAGCAGTAAAATAGAGTACAGTTACCATATAAAAGTCAGTCTTTATCAGGTATCCTGCAGGAATAGATTTGTGTATATATTGTAACTTCAGTTTATATCATTTCTCATCTAGACATCTTCTTCATCTCCTTGCCCCCAGCTTAGCATCTTCTGGTTGAATGACTGTGACAGGCTTTGGGGCAGATAGATTACAAAACTATCTTTCCTTTCTACACGTATTATCGAATTTTGTGGATGTCATCTTTGGTCCAGGGATTATCAGAAAAGTACTATTTATCACACATGGTAAAATTGCTAGAGGGCAGAACACCGTCTTTGTTCATTTTAACAGCAGCTAAACTTGCTCATGGTGTGTCCTGTTGTACTACTACTACTACTACAGTGTTTACATTTCCAGCCTAATCTTCTCCATATAAAAGGATGGATATGTTACAGTTCATTTCTCAGTTTGGAAATTTAAAATAGATATCTTTTTAATTGTCTCTTTTCTTTTTAACAATAATAGTATCAAGTATATAGGACATCAGGGGTTATTCCTTTGCAGTGTATGATGATCCTTTGTCTTTTGAACATACTGTCAAACATTAACTACTTAGCAGCGTTGGACTGGGCCGGCGGGACACCAGAAAGAAACTGGTGTGCCCCTCTAGCCCAGACCCGCTCCCTGCATGATGAAATTTCCCGCTGCTGCTGACCTCCCTACCTTGAGGGGGTTGCAGCTTGGGAAGGGTGACAGGGGGACCTTATAGCTGCAGCAGGGGGCGGGGGCCCTGAGGCTGCAACCCTAGTGGGCTCTGAGCCCTCAAGTCCAACGCTACTCCTTGAATATAAACCATGAATACACGGAGATATGTGAATGACCCTCTTAAATCATTAATAATAATCCAGAAACCAGTTATCAAGAAAGGTCTGAATTACCGGAGGAAAATCATTTCCTTTTTTTCTCTGTAATAAAAAGTCCCTTGTACCTGATCCAAACTGAAATATAATTAATACTTATGGGAGGCAAAACAATGATATGGGTTTAATTCATGTTTAAATGTTTGAGTAGACATTAGGTGATGAGATCTAAATTATGGAAATATCCCTTATTCAGAAAAACCCAGGTCCAGAGCATTCTGGATAACAGGTACCATACAGGTACAAGCTACCTAACAGATAACAGATCAGTACAAGCACTAGCATAGGTCTACAGACTGAGAGAACTTCCCAAAAATGTTACCAACAGAAAGCAATAGGCTAATGGGTCAAAACCTCTCCTATAACATATATTTAATTTTGACACACAGCACAAGGCAAAAGATAAAAATATTTGAAAGTGTTGGATGGGTGCTAATTTAGTGTTTCAGATAATAATTATAAGCATAGCATATAAAATACTCCCTACTATACTTTTATCTTGGCTCTTATATTACAGTTAAAGGTGTAGATTATCTGGAAACCCATTATCCATAAAGGTCTGAATTACAGAAAGGCCATCTCCCATAGACTACATTTTATGCAAATAAGCCCCATTTAAAAAAAATTACATTTTCTCTGTAATAATAAAACAGCACCTTTTACTTGATCCAAACTAAGATATAATTAATCCTTATTGGAAGCAAAACCAAACTATTGGGGTTAGTTGATGTTTACATGGTTTTCTAGTAGACTTAAGGGATGAAGATCCAAATTATGGAAAGATCTGAAAAACCCAACGCTGCATGTATATACTAAGTATAATTTATTATTTTGTGCAAAAAAGGGTTGAAATTGCCATACTGCAGAATTTCCTCCAGCAGAATTGTAATGTATCTGAGCCCACTGCTAAGGCACAAAGTTTTGTAGTGGTAAGTACAGTAAATCTCAGTCTAATGTACCACATAAAATGTTGTCATGGTCCAAAAAGATTGTTTTTTTATATCCATTATTTCCATGTTTTTTTGTAAGTAACATGTTGGGGTACAATGCGCAAACTCAACTGTACTGCAGAGTTTCCTTTGGATTAAGGTTTTTTTTTTGATCAATGATGTGAGTTTTTCACTCTCACAAATAACAAATAACAACAAAGGCACTTTGGGTGCAAATGTTAAGTGCATTTTCATGACTAGCAGTCTTACTAGGGTTGCCACCTTTTCTTGAAAAAAATACCGGCCTTCCTATATATTTATCTGTTTTTCCTATTAATAACATTGGTATCAACCATCAAAAATACCGGCTAGGTGGCAACCCTAAGTCTTACCCACACTAGTAAGGTGCACTGGAGAACCCAGGAATGGGAGGATGTGATATAGTTCTACAGTTGCACCCACATATGCTTCTCTTATTTTCATCCATCCAGTTTTTGGAGAAAATTGCAGCAAAAAAGTCATATTCAGCATTTTCTGTTTCACAAATAAGTTTGTTCAGGATGGAATCAGAACCTTATATAATGCCATTATTGAATTATTTATAAAGTACAAAAAAGTTACATACTGCTATGCTGCCCTCCTGTGTTAGTGTATGTGCAACAGCACAACACACACACACAATCAGGCCACCAATACCCCTAGGAGATTGATTGCCATGCAAAGTATTTCCTTTTCTTACTGTCAAAGTTCAGGGTTTAAGTTCTCATGCATATTTAATGTTTAATCTCTCAAGCGTTTCATGGCTATCCAAAATGGGTCTCATAAAGAAAAAAAAAGCTGAAACATCAAAAAAGTCTTATTATTCATGTTTTCTCTTTTAGAGAATAAAAAAAGAGATACAGAACATGCTGTTTTATTTGAATGTGCTCTTGCTTAAAGTTACAAGTGCTGAACAGTAAAATAAAATTTTAAGGCAGCTTTTTGCATGCAATATCTATATACATACACATACAGGTATGGGATCCGTTATTTGGAAAGGCTCCAAATTATGGAAAGTCCATCTCCATAGACTTCTTTTTGTCCAAATAATCTAAATTTTTTAAAATGATTTCCTTTGAATTTCCTTTTCCTAATAAAACAGTAGCTTGTACTTGGTCTAAACTAAGTTATAATTGATCCTTACTGGAAGCAGAATCAGCCTATTTGGTTTATTTAATCATTTTCTAGTAGACTTTTGATATGAAGATCCAAATTACAGAAAGATTCATTATCTGGAAACCCCCAGGTCCCAAGCATTCTCATACCTGTATTATGTTTTAAGGTGTATATATAAATAAATATATATAAATTAAGTATTTTAACATGTTGTTTCTATATGTACTATTTTTTTTCTGGACAGGGTTTATATTTCCTATGTTTATACATTAGAATAATCAAAAATAGCATATCATAAATATATTTCTTCCATTTTTTTTCTTACAGGCGTGGATATGCTCGTCAGGAGGTAAGATATCTGCAACGTAATTCTAGTAAAATTATTTCAGATAAAGCTATACTACTTGCTGTTGCTGTGTTGTAATTGTATTATAATTCCTAGCATTACCCATAAGCCCTTTGGTTGTAATATATTGGAGTAATGGCTCAGCAGCAGTAATGGCTAGCTGACGTGAATAAATTTGTTCTGCACATTTGTATATCAATTCATTAGGTGAGAAGTGAAACACTGTATTCTAGCAATTCATACATTATATGGCAAGCTTTATTTCTCAATATGAAGACAGAAGAAGTCATTGAATGCTACCCTAAAACCTTACAAGGCTTTCTAATAAGTACCATCACTCAATGACTAAAGAGCAATATAAGTGACATCCTATTATACAAATTCACTAGTCAATATGTTCAGTGGTGAGGGGAACTGCCCTACAGATCTAAAGTTGTACATTTGTTATAATTGTGCTGAAATGGTACATAAGGAAAAGCTCATTTGTGAAAGTGCCATATACAGCAATGATTGAAACTCTGTTCACATTGTTAACTCTTACCTGTTTCATTAAAGTCCCTGTGTCAGAATAATCCAGTCCAGCTTTGTGTAGCCATGTTCAAAGGTATAAGGAACAGCTCTTATATAGTGGTAGTAACTAAATTGGATGAAAATGTTTGGACCTCCCTATACAGAATCATCAAGAAAGAATATAATGTTAATAAAGCATATTCTAGATGTGGCCTTACAAGTGCTCTATAAACTGGAAGAATTCCCCCTCCTCCAGTGACTCTATGCCTATTTTAATACAGCTCAAGACCTTATTTGCCCTTGATTCTGCTGACTGGCATTGCTTGCTACAGCCAAGTTTATCCTCTACTAGGACTTCAAGGTCCTTTTCCATAATGTATTTGCCTAGTGAAGTCCCATTAAGGGTATTAATGGCTTAGATGTTTTTACATCCCAGGTGCATGACTTTACATTTATCAATATTGAATCTCATTCACCACTTAGATGCCCAGATTGCCAGTTTGTCAAGATCCTGTTGCAAGGATGCCACATCCTGGATGGAATTAATTGGGCTGGATGTGTCATCGGCAAACACTGATACATAAACTCCCCTAAGTCATTAATGAACAAGTTAAATAAAAGTGGACCCAATACCGAGCCCTGAGGGACCCCACTAAGAACCTTACTCCAAGTAGAGAATGTACCATTAACAACCACCCTCTGTTCCCGATCATGGTGCCAGTTTCCTATCCACGGGCAAATGCCTTCATTAATCCCAACATACCTTAGTTTACAAAGCAGTCGTTTGTGGGGCACGGTATCAAACGCTTTGGCAAAATCCAAATAGATCACATCTACTGCACCCCACAGTTCAGCATCTTACTTACCTCATTATAAAAAAAATTGTCTGACAGGACCTATCCTTCATAAAGCCATGCAGATAGCTGCTTCTAATGCCATTCACTAAAGCAACATTTTGAATGTGATCTCTTAATAAGTGTTCAAATAATTTGCCCACCACAGATGTCAAACTTACTGCCCTATAATTGCCAGGCTGAGATCATAATCCCTTGTTAAATATTGGAATGACATCAGCTTTTCTCCGGTCTATTGGTACCATACCAGAAGAAAGAGAATCTGAGAAAATCAGAAATAGGGGCTGGTCTAAAACTGAACTAAGCTCTCTTGTTTACATTAATTTTTATTAGAGCTTTATGAATCATATCCTGAGTCAACCACTAGATTGAGCTGAGCCATCAGTTCAGCAGCTATGAAGTGAGCCTGGGAACTCAGACTCCTCTATTGTATACACTGAAGAAAATAACTGATTTAGCACATATGCCTTTTTCTGTATCTGTTACAACCATACTGGTACCATTATTTAATGGAGCAACACTCTCAACCTGCATCTTTTTACTATTTATATCTTTAAAAAAAATTTAGGGTTCACCTCTGCCACCGTTAACTCATTTCCTTTCTTTGCCTTCTGGATTGCTGATTTACAACATTTATTATAGTTTTTATATTCATTAAATGTAGTTTCTGCCTTTCTCTGTCCTATTAACTCCTTTACTTCTGCATTAAGCCACATATGATGAATCTTACTTTACTCCTTAAGGGAATAAATTGAGAACAGTAATGATGTAATATCATTTTAAATGACAACCATTTCTGTTGCCCCAATCAATACTCTGAAGGGCAGCCCTCAAGGCACTAAAATGAGCTTTTCCGAACTTCATTGTTTTTGTTGCACCAGAGATTAAATGATATAATATTATGGTCACTATTACCCAGGGGTTCAATGACTTGCCCATTTGCTATAAGTTCTGGGTCATTTGAGATCACTGGATCCAGAATAGCATTTTTTCTGGTTGGATCCTCAACAACCTGTGCCATAAAATTGTCATGCAACAAGTTTATAAACTTGTTCACATTAACTGATCTGGTAGTACTGTGCTCCAGTCAATATCTGGGTAATTAGAATCCCCCATTATCATTATTTTACCCAAACTAGCAGCCTTTTCTATTTGCATCAGGAGCTTTGCCTCTTCCTCCTCACTTACATTAAGGGGTATATAGCAAACCCCTACAATGAATTTACTGGACTCTTTATAATTGGTGAAGGACTCCACCCATAAGAGTTCTGCCCCCTCATTTTCTAACATAACCTCCTCCTTTATATAAGCTTTTAAATCCTGCCTAACAAATAGACATACCCCTCCTCCTTTTCTATTTCCTATGTCCCTCCAAAACAAATTATAGCCGCTGATATCAACTGCCATGTTTCGGCACACCAATCACATCATATTTTCCTTCCAGCACCAGCACCTTCAGGTCTCACATTTGCAAACATAGTGGTACCATATTGGCAAATGACATGTGGTCCTACCTATCCTTAAAAGTACCCCCCACTAAATTTCAACTTCGTTTCACGAATTTATTTGCCTGCGGCGAATTGCGGGAATCCGCTGCGAATTTGCAGCAGGCGAATAAATTCGCCCATCACTATTCAACTCCGTAGTCAATTCAGAACCTTTGTGGTGTGCACTCAATGAACGAGGAAAGTGACATTAAAAGCAGCTTTATTTAATAGATGTACATCTTCCTAACGCGTTTTGTGTGAACCCACATGTACTAATAGGAGTATGGACTACGTGGAAACGCGTTAGGAAGATGGACATCTGGTAAATAAAGCTGCTTTTAATTTCACCGCAACTGCCTGGTTTGTTGAGTGCACACCACAAGGGTTCTGAATGGACTATGGAGGTCTCCCAAAGCTGTGGGTTTGGGGTGTAGCACCCGGGCCAGAGATTGGGAGCGGTGAGTGACCTGCTATTTTTGAATGCATACTGACTGGTTTTGTTTCAGTGAGGGGTCTGGGGCTTAGACACTCGGACCAACCCAGAAAAAGGGTGAGCTTTGCAGGCTATAATCGAACCTGCATATTATGTTAAAAAATACATGAAGGTGTTTCTGGATTTGAGCGCACCAACCCATAGAATATATTTTATTATTGACTTCACCACCTCCTCTAACTTTGTCATTGTTAACTATGTACAGCATTTTTCCTTTTAGGCATTACAAAATTTGAAAACACCCTGCAGTGAATAAAAGATAATTAGATAACAAAGCCAGTTTGTTAATGTCAAACTTCATAAAAAAAACCCCTAAAAGCATTTTTTTAAATGTTGGTTTATGAACCGGGAACAAGGACTCTTATTTGATGTGCTACAATTTCCATTGAAGTGTTTCAACCTGCTATCTTCTTTCTCTCTCTTTCACACTCTCACCTTGCACTTTTCTCTTTCTCATGCTTCTTCTTCCCTTCCTCTGTTCTTTTCACTGACAACAGCAGCAACAATTACTGAGACCTTCTCTTCTAAAGCCTGAGGTATCTACTTTTCTATGCCTACTTTTCTTGCTAATGTGAATTCTAACCTTGTGCATACTGGTCACATACCAAACCCACAACAAGTGGGCAATTAGTACCTATCAACAGTCCATTTTTGTTGAGACCAATTGATATTTAAAAGTAGAGATTTTTAACCTGTGTCTCACATGACAAAGATGAATAATAATAACTCTTTAGGTGCCACAGAAACAGCTGTGTGTTTATCACCCTAACTCTATTATCTATGTTGTATTTAGACCCCTGTGAAGACTATTTAGTAAAATAAATGAAATATTTGTACATACTGTACATTTTTTATTTGTGATGCATTTATTTTTAAATTCTACATTTAATGCGTATGATAAAATAAAAGATAAAACTGGGAGATGAAAGGGGAATCACACAGACACATAATAATCAACATGCTATTGCTTCTACATTTTTCTTTTATTTAATGACCTACCCCTTTAACTACACCAAACAATACATATAATTGTACATTTGGGATTTTACCTGATGAAGATATATTAGGAGAGAAAGTACAGAATGCATAAATAATAAATGCCTCATCTGTATTTTGTCTCTTTTGATTCCAGGTAGCAGTAACAATCAAAATGTTTTTATTAAAGGGCATCTAGTATAAAAATAGTAGTCAAGCAATGCCATACAGTCCTGCTTTTTTTCTCATTAATGCCATTAAATTCCATAGAGATCTAAATGTAATGGGAGAAAGGTTTGCAATGTCACAGAAATGAAATTCCAAAATTTCTGTGTAGTTGCCAATTTGATTTCATCAGTATGGGTACAAATTTCCACCTGTATATGGATACAATTAGCATTTAGGTGAATTTGTGTTGACCATGACAGTAGGCACGATTTATCCACAAGGTGATCCACATTCAATAATAATGAATATTATGGTCCAACAAATATTAGTTTATAGCAAGATTGTTGTCCCTAGCTACAGTTGTATTGTAACTCTGAAGCTAGGTTTCCTGCTAGGAGAACAAATCACAAACGAAATGGTCATCAATTTTCCCCACAGCAAGATTTTGGGGGCAGACCCACAGTTGCTTTAGGGCTCTACATAGCAGCTGTTAATGGTAGGAAGAGTTGGGGTATTGCAGGTATGCTAGGGTAAGATGGCAACATTAGGACATGATTGTGGCAGTGGAACTTAAAATGTGGTTGTACTTCAGGTGTTGTAGATGTACAACTATTAGCACCATGCTATTGTCTACTTAGCTATTTTCTACCCTTCTTTTCATTTTCAGCTAGATTCTTCCAATGTATCCTTTATTTTAAGTGCTAGATTCTCTTTTAGCAATGTTTACGAAATTGCACCAGTATCCTGACTTAAGAACAAATCATATTGATTTTCTGCACAAAGATAAACTTTATGTATTGATTTTACAATGATATACTGGAAAAGGATATACTTTAGTATCGCAGAACTATTACATCTCCAGCACAAGAATGCTTAAATAACACAAACAAATGAATAGAGGTATTCTGCGAACCCTAATACATTACAAGTAGATACAAAGTGGTTGATCTCAGAGGAATATATTTATTGACTGCTGCACAATCAATTTCAAAATTATTATTTTCCACTTCCCCAGCTCTTCTCTGAAAAAACTCAGATACTTAGATGAGTATAAGTGGGTTCTTTAGAACAACAAAGATGGCAGCAAAGAAGCTCTTTTGGTTTATAATACCATGTTTCATTTGTAAGTATTTAATCAATGGTTTATGTTATTGTAATTTTGTTTTCCTCCCCAAAAGGAACTGTCCATGGAGTCAGGAATTGATCCTGGTCAAGAATATTATGGACAAGACTACTACAGCTATGAACATGGGTATGTCATGTACAATGTATTCATATCCTGTGTTGTTCATAAAAAATGGAATATATTAAAATTAAAAAATTAAAATCAAGCTTAATGTTCTTGTACTACTTCTGGGGTCAAATTCTCATAAACTGGTGCCCATGATGGCCAACAGTTAGGGGCCTAATTTCTATTTTTTTTTCTAAAAATGTATGTTATTTTTATTTCTCTAAAACTGTAAAAATTCAAGATTTAAAAAATTCCAAATGGGACCTGCGGTAATCCTATTGGCCTTTTTTTTAGGCATACAGACTTTTAGAGGTTTTATTATCTTTAGTCAGATGATTTTTCGTTTGTGCTTTTTGTATTTGAATATTTTAATAAAAGACATGGTATTTGTGGTTTAAGATAAAATCAGAATGATGATTAATTGGCCTCATCATGTCTGCAGTATACATTTAGATGAGACATCTCCAACATTTATTGAGATCTGAAATTTACATTATGCGAGTGCTGCCAGTTTGATATTCTTGCTATAAACACAAGTAATTCTCTAGGAGTCATGCCAGATTCAGATTATACATTTTACTGCAGGTATGAACTGCCACAGTATGGAAGTCGGCGCAGATTACTGTCACCAGCTGGCATGTATGAAGACTATGGGGAAGTGGTTATGGAGAATGATGGAGGATATTACTACAGCCCACATGGGCCTGGAACAGAAGGCGATGTAAGTAACGCTACTATGCATCCTGATATACACAGGCCGTAACAAATACACCTTTTGGGATATGCATTTACATCTGCTTTATATTTAAGGAGAACATTGCCTGCAGCAATATTTTTAAACCCACTTCAATCTATTGAACTGATGATATGCTTCAAACAAATTTGAGATGTAGAGAAGTATTGTTCCTTTATTTTCCATTGTATTTATATAAATCAATTGCATGTCCATTCCATAGTTTTTCATTCCAAAGTAATCTCTAAATGCTAGAAATATATTTATAGATTTATTTATCAAAAAGCACCCTAAAATGTGCTCTGTTTTGCTTAGAAGTGGAGAATTTATAATCTATTTCAATTAGTTGTACCACACTATTAAACAACACCCCTATAACCTTGTCATAATCCACATTATTATTTGCCTTTCTATGGGCTTTGTTGATAATTTGATTCTCAAAAAACATTATTTCCATAATTTCAGAGAAGAATTCCAGCCCGGATCTCTTCAAGGAGAGGGAGAGGACAGGGTCCTCCCATGGGTAGAGGTATAGCAGGTCGACCTGGATCACCTAGAGCTAGTGTGCAAGGTGTAGCTAGGACCAGTCAGGGGAAGAAAAAGCTCAAAGCAGTTATGCAACTAAGCCGACTGGCAGTCAGTGCTCAAAAATCTTCTGAGCCTGCAGATGGTTTGCATCATTCTCCATGGAAAAAAGCAAGAATTTTTCCAATGATCCTTAAAAAAGGAAAAAGCAGTGGGAAAGAATATGCAAAACTGGTCTCTGCACGTCAAACTGATGGTGAGGATAGCATGGTTATTAAAGGGAGTTATTTCCAAAAGTCAGCTGACGGACCTGCCGCAGTAAGAAAGTTTGACCGTGCTATTAAACGGATCACTGTTGCCAGGAAACTGCAGGGAGGCAGAAGATCACAGAGCTCCTCTGTCAAAACATCATTAGCTGATAGTGAACATGATGAAGATGAATCTGAAGTTAGTGAGTCTGAAAGAGACGATAGTAAATCTGGGGTTTCCATTACCATCACAGCAGAAAGTGAATCTGAAGAAAGTCAAAGTTCAGAGGAGGAAGAGGATGAGAAGGCATCAACATTTTCAGATGAATCTTCGGTAAAAGGTAGTAGTGCTCCTTCTCAAACAGAAGATAAAGATTATTTGAAAGTGACCCTAGATCAGGATGAAGCTAATGAAAGTACTGTAGACTCAGATGAAGAAAGAGATGACATTGATGAATCAGAGGATGAAACTCAGTCCATTTCAAAGTCTGTTGTTAGCAAACCAGATGAAACAGAAGAAGAGAGTTCTGAAGATGAAGGGTCTAAAAAGTCAGAAATATCTGACTCCCAAGGAGGTGCTTCAGACTCAGAGGCAGATGAATCAGAAGCAAAAACATCCAAGAAAAGTTCTGAGTCTGCAAGTAGCAGGCGTGCGAGTGACATTTCCAGTGTGGTTAGTGGAAAAAGTGATGAGATGAGTGGAGAATCATCTATACCAAGTGATAGAAGCAGTTCAAAATCCAGTTACTTATCCAAGAAATCAGCTGTTGATAGTGAAATAAAAAGTACTATAGAGGAAGGCTCAGAGGAAGAATCACAGTCAGAAGAAGAAGAAGAGGAAGAAGAAAAAAATGAAAAGGTAGAGGAGGATAAAAGTAAAGAAAGTGACACAGAGAGTCAAAGAGAAACAGATGACAACATGAGTCGTACTTCTGCCTCAAGAAAATCTGTAGATAGTCAAGTGAGTCAAAGTAATGCAGAAAGCAATGATGATGATGACAGTGATAAAGATGAAGAAGACGACGAAGAAAATAATGATAATCATTCTACAGTTAGCCGTGAAGCAGATAGCACTAGTAAACAAAGTGCTAGCATTTCACCCAGTCAAGAAGAAGACAATGCATCAGAAGCCTCTCTGCAGTCTGATGTGCAGAATTCCAGTGGCAGTGTAAAAAGTAACACCCTTAGCAAGAAACTGTCCTCTGATCAATCAGATGCTCATGACACTGGACGTGGTTCCAGCTCTAATTCAGATGCCTCAGACTCAGAAGCAACTGGTGACTCCACTTCATTCTGAATATATTGGGAAGGTAGATAACTTGCACCGAGGAGTGGTTTTGTTTGCAGTGCCCTCTGTGTGATATCATCTATAATCTTTCTTTCTTTGACATTCTCATTAATATCCATTTTCCTGATTTCCATGTTATCTTTATTTTACTGAGGTTTGATGACTTATAATTATACAGGTTGGTTTCCCTTTGTGTTCTTGTGTAAGCCATTTAGAAATGGGTGAAAGTATAAACATCATGTAGCCACAGCACTGGAGGGTTCACAGGGAGCCAGTGCACTAGAACATTTATAGTTGAGGTTAACTAGGTCAACAGAAAAATTACTTATTTCATGGAAAAAGTATTATTACTAATAGCAATGTCCTCATTTACCATTACCAGGCTCCAGCACTATCCATGCTCAAGGGAATAAAAATGGCACAAGGCACATAGCAAAATACTTGTAAAGCAGTGAAGGAAGGCTTTACATACAGTGCACCAGATTAACATTGAGTTCGGTGGTATAGAAGGGGACAACCATCCCCTTTTTCTGCCATTCACAGTCTACTATTGTGCAAACAAAGTCCAATATACAGGTATTAAGATGTTCTTTAAAAAGTGGATCACCACTTGGACATAAATGCATAAATGCAATAGAATCTACCTGAGAACTTAGTGCGTGTGGCCTGAAACTTGTAGAGCATTGCATCTATGCAGCTGAACTAGTGCTTTTCAAATATGTTTTTCTGTACAATGATGTACATTCAGATTATTAAGATTATTAAATTGCCTATGCACTCCATTTCTACATACCATGTTTCTGCTTCTGGAACACAACATTTTCCATAGTGAAAAAAAGCTGAATTTTAAACAAGCTAATGGTTTTATTTATAAATTAATCTGCTTCTGAAAGCATTATCTACCTGTGACTTTCATGTACAGTGTTACAGGTAGTTAGCTGTTGTCCAGCCCAAGTTCGACTTCCTAAAGAACAGCAAAATAATACACAATATGGCCATAGCTGCATTGTGTATTCTACTGTAAAAAGAAAGCCACAGCTCATAAGCTAATAATATTATTGGTTGTCTATGATTGGGTATATAGTGACACCTGCTGGGTTAATGGAAAACATCAGAAAGCAAATTTAAAATACAGATATTCTTAGTTTTAACACCTTCCTGCTTTGGTGCTGAAGCACAGATTCACACCCATTAATAACAATCATATGAGGAGTGTTTAGTTAATTATGACTGTTAAAGCAGTGCTATATTCTGATTTTTATCTCAAGCTATATCTGGAGCCCTGAAGTTAATCCCTGCCTAATGCAAGAGTTATGCAACTGATGAGCATAATTTTTTGCCAGGTTTTGCTGCATGGGTGAAAGAAAATGGTGGCAATAGACCAATGCATTTGGTGAATTCTTTTTACCATTTTGCAAATTTTAAGCGAAATGAAATGGGTCAAATTCATCTATCACTACCTATCTATCTTGCAGTATTATTCTCTTAGGGTCAGCCAGTCCTTGCTATGTAGTTAATTAATCCCTACAGTATATACCCAATAGAGTCAGAAACCAAAGAGTGAATTGGCTGTGTTCATTCTAGTGCAGGTAGAACAGTGAAAGCAAATATCTGATTGCAACAGATTTTTGCTAGTGGGGTACATTTTCCCCAATGCTGACGTGAGCCCCATTTTGTATAGTCAAATCATAGTCATACCAGTATGTATGGATATAATTTATTGGGGTTCTACAGTCTAGAGATGAATATAATCTCAGACCTTCTATTTATACTACAGGTATAGGATCTTTTAACAAGAGTTGGACTTGAGAGTCTGGGGTTAGGGGGAAGAAAGCATTCTCCTTTATACACATGCTTTCTGAATACAAACCATGCGCAATGGGAAATTCCTGGTTTTGAGAAAATTCTGGTAGAGAGGTTCCCAGATACAACACTCATACTGTATTTATAATTCTGCTTAGACATCTTGTAGCTACTCCATACAGCTTGGCTCTGCTGACAAAACAGAAAATCCTGTAGGCTTCTCTATGTTGCATGAGATTTATGTGGCACTTGATCTCATGTTTCCTTGGGTGAGATCTACTGATGAGTGGAGGTCATCCTGGGGATGTATGTGCCTACATATGTCTAATTGTTCAACCAGGCATCAGACTAAGAACAATGAAACATTTCTTGGAGCCAGGAGTCCTTTATTCATCCAGTTTTCAGTAGCTATTTGCTAGGCACAGTGAATCCAGATGTGACACTAAAAAGCAGCACAAAGACATGGTACAAGGGTAACAGTATAATATATTACAATATATTGTAATATACTGTTCAGAAGGGGTTTTGTTTACAGTGAGAGCTGTGAAGAAGAATGCTCTCCATGAATCAGTCGTACAGGCAGATACATTAGATAACTTTAAGAAGGGTTTGGATGGCCTTTTAACAAGAAGCTCATAGTACAAGGGACTGGTCCCATTGCATCTTGGAGTCAGGAAGGATTTTTTTCCCCTCTGAGGCAAATTGGAGAGGCTTCAAATTGGGTTTTTTGCCTTCCTCTGGTTGAACTAGCAGTTAAGGTGATGTCTGATCGACATCTGGCCGACTTTCAGCTACATATACGATCGGGGAAGCCTGTCAGAGGGCCCCATATACCGGGCCAATAAGCTGCCATCTCTGTCTGTCGGCAGCTTTTATCTGACCGTGTATGGCCACCTTAAGGCAGGTTATATATAGACTTAAAAGGATGAACTTGGTGGACCTGTGTCTTTTTCATCCTAACTTACTATTTTACTTTGTTACTAGACCTTTTTGTGACTGCAGAAAATTGTAAGCATTGTTGTACTCTTTTTGGATGTAAACCATCCTGTAATTCCCTGATCAGTATCTTAAATTATTACTTGTCTGCAAGTGAAACAGACATTTTAAATTAGATGTACACGAAAAAATCTGCTAGCTTTTCTAAAAAATAATGTTTAAATCACTGATCTGTCAACAGCGACATTTCAGCAGCAAATTAATTTACTCTAATCATTGAAATATTTAAACAAACTAAATTGAGTTTGAATCAAAAGCATGTATCTGTCAGTGTAATAGTTACAAAACAGCATTTTACGGACACAATAATTCATCAGTCTGAGAGCAAGAAAGTAATGCAGTGCACTCAGCGTTTAATTTGATATTAATATTAAAGGTGTCGGAAACATTGTTAACAACAGGCTTGCAAGCTTGATGTAACCTCTTTGGTTTCGTTTTGCAGTCATTATGCAAATGCAGGAAATGAATAATTTTAATTATATATATTGCAGATATTACTATGATTGCTGATTTAATAATGATATCCTGCAAACAACTCATCAGAATTCCACTGTCTGAAATGAAAAAAAAAGGAAATGGAAGAAAAAAAAGATATAATTGAACAGTAAATTCTTAGTCCTGACAACTGCCTAAAAAGTTAACATCCAAACTGTTTTATATTAAAAGTTGGAAACTTTTTTTTTTTGCTTAATCCAGTTGGAGACAAGCAAGACTACAACATAGCAGTGATTTACTCATGGCATTATCAAGATTTTCCCTAATGATACATACCTCAAACTCGAGGGATCGATCTACATCTGTCACTAAAGAGCAGATGTCACTAATGAGCAGAGTTGAGGAATCTTTCCCACTTAGCTTCTCTGCAAAATTAGCGAAACTGCTGAGAAATGATCAAATGACAAAAAAACATTTGTGAAACACATTGACTTCATTAGAGACAGATTTTTTTTCCACGCAACACATTTTTTTCTCACTCCAAATGCATTTAAGTCAATGGGTGTTTTTTTATGCAGTGAGTTCTTTATCTTGGCCACTTTTTTGTCTAAATGCATTGACAATGAGCTCAAAGTTCTGCATTTAACTGCATTTAAATTAATGGGCATATTTTTTTGCCACAGTTTGGCTAAAAACTTTCCAGATAGCAAAATGATGAATTTCACAGTGAATCCATGTCTAGCAAAAAAAATCACACATCACTAGAGCAGACCATTGGACAGTTGATGGGCCACACCAAATGAAAATGTGTCCATTAGGAGAGAAATTCAAAACTTAATTTGATTTGAATGACTAGATCACATGGGGTAGGCATGTAGTTTCAGCACATGCCAATGTGGTGAATAATGTGGTGTTAGAGTGATATAAAACAGGATTGCACAGTGAGTAAAAAACATAGCTGCATTAATTCTGCACTTTACACTTTAGAAAATGAGACCCAGAGTGTTAAAGGGATTCTGTAATTATTTTTTTGGTGTAATTTTTAATTCTAAATTACACTGTTTACAGTGCAAATAATTCACTCTACCATGTAAAATGTCATTCCTAACCCAAAAAGTGATTATTCTTTAGTTGTCCTATTGGTGTGTAGGCAGCCATCTCAGGTCATTTTGCCTGGCCATGTGCTTTCAGAAAAAAAACAGTGCTGCACTGTGGAACTGCTTTCTGACATGCTATTGTTTCTCGTACTCAGTGTAACTGTAGGAGTCCCAGTAGGACATGGATTTTTATTATTGAGTGCTGTTGCTATATCAATCAAGGAGCAGTTATCTGTTTACCTTCTCATTGTTCTGCTGATGGGCTGCAGTGCAGCAGAGTGACTGAAGTTTATCATTGCACAAGTTACATGACTGGATGCACCTGTGAAACTGACAATATGTCTACCACCATGTCAAATGTCAAAATTAAATATAAAAAATCAGTTTATGCTTTTGAAAAATTTCAGTGCAGAAGTCTGCTGGAGCAGCACTATTAACTGATGCATATTGAAAAAAAAATGTCTTCCAGTAACATTATCACTTTAAGTTGCTTAAGTTGCAATTACTGAAAACCACAGCCTTCTATTAGCAGAACAGGGAATTTGCCAACTCTGATATAGATAGAAATCTACAGATATAAAGCAGGGAAGAATGTTGATCATATGTAAATATGGAGCACTAAAAAGAAAAATTCAGAGTTGATAATGCTGATGTTATAATTTATAGGGAAGTCTGTGTTGTGGCCAACAAGCTAGAATGGTAAGAGAAGAGTGACAAGTACTGCATACGTTAAGGACTGCCGAGAAGGTCATTGCAGAAACTACAAAAATCATTAACTAATTAAATTTGAAATTTGTTTCCAGATTCAGTTCCATGTTTCCCCACAGACGTTAATGGAGTTTTTCATGAGTTTTTCTCATCTAATTGAATCTGACCCAATATTCTCTTGTCAATATAAACCAAGTATTTCAAATTCAAATGACGTGAAGGGACAAATTAAACATGAATACCAAGTTAAGTCCACAACTGTTCTAACTGTTCTTCACTGCTTTCTTGAGTGTTTTGTGATGTGCACAGTATTTACTTTCAGATCTAAATAACTACAACGGTTAACATTATCAGGATTGATAGCTTGATTAGTACATGAAATTAAAACCCCAACAAGTGATACAGAATGAAGTACATTTGAGAGACACATTTAAGTGAAGATTAGATACGTCAAAGAGAGTAGGCTCCATACAACCCAAGAACATTATGGAACACAATGAAATCAATGTGACTATGAAGATTCTCATGAACACAATGAAATCAATAGTATCACTACTTTAACACATGTTTTCTATTCTTCCTTTTTCCTCGTAAAACAGATTGCCAAGAATAAAAGGATAAAATTAATTGTGGATCGGGAGTATGAAACCAGTTCAGCTGGGGAGGAGAGTGCCCCTGAAAATCAAAAGAATCGACTCATTCACCCAAACATTCAAAACAATGTCAATGGAAATATATACATTGCCCAAAATGGGTCTGTGATTAGAACCAAGCGTTCTTGTCTCACCAACAATTTAAAAATATCTTCACCTTTGAGACTAGGAAAACAATTCAAGAAATTGGACATGTTGGGAGTGACACATGAGGAAAATATTCAGTTGAACACTTTGTCTAAAGGGGCCTCTATAAAACTAAACTCAAAGCCTTCTTGTATATCTCTGGCCTCTAACAATGCCATGGCCAAAAACATAACATTCAAACCAGGAGAACATAAATTAAAAAGCACAGAAGAACAAGAGTCTGTTGTTGATAATAATGATGATGTTAAAGAACCAATAGAATTACACAGTGATCAAACACAATCAGATGATGATGAGCTATGGATGGGGCCTTGGAACAATCTTCACATACCAATGACAAAACTATGACCTTTTTTAAAAACTGTTCAATTCAGTTTCTAAAAGACTGCACTTTCTATGATCACAGATGAAAAATATATAATTCTTCTATTGTGCACATTTTACTTTATTTCATTTACAAATAACACAATATTGCACTCAGTTTTATTATTTTTATGTTTAATTACTTTTTCTTATGACTTTTTTTGATTGATTAATCATTGGGCACCATTGTGATCCCAGATAGGTTAAATTAGGACACTTACTGGGCTTCAATGGTTTAATTTACTGTATAATTTGTTAAACTGTAAATTTGTTAAAATAGCAACATATTAGCAATTTTAAATGATTTTACCAAAACTCTGTACCTCCTGCCTAACACACTGTACATCTGTTTTTATTGTTCACAGTAAATTGAAAGAACTAATTTCTCTTTGTTTGTTACTTTTGGATTGTGATTTCTCTCATGGATAAAGAAAAAGTGAGGAGGAGAGAAGAAAAATGGCAAGACCATGCCCAAACTATGGGGCTGATTTATTAAAATTTGAGGTTGTGTTTTTTTGTCATGATTCTATAAAACTGTGGCAGAAAAATGTTGACTGAATTCCCAATCACGTTTTTCAGCTCAAATGTTCAAGATTTATCACACAATAAACCTTGAAAAACTTCTAAATCCTGCCAACATGCCAATGGTAAGTGTATTGTCAGCATCTGATCAAGTTGATATAACATTTATTCAGTTGAGATTTTACAGCATCATTAAAAATATATATATATATTTTTTTTGGTTAATCACAATCCAGTATAGTCTGAGCAAAAAATCGCCTTCTGTGATAAAATTTTGTATTTTTGGCTAAAGCTTTTTTTACATGTAATTTTGAATCTTAATGAGTCAGCCTCTGGGAGGCTTTTCACATTTTTCCTTTGAACATTAGTTTATTTATAAAAAAAAAAAAAAAAAAAACCTTGAATCAAATAGTCATGGTCAGGTCATGGTCAACAAAAATGTTTTTACAAGATTTAGATTGTTCTATTCATTTCCAGTGAAATATACTAGACTTTCCATTTTTAAAAATAATCAATGAAAAACATAGCTTGCCCTTTTTTTCCATATCCATGTTATTACTGTGGTATTTTTGGCCACACATGTTCCAAGAAGACAAATGCCTTGTCGATAACTATCTATATATATGATAGCCAGATGATTCCAAACCTGGTTGGCAAAAGTTCATTGAGAACCCATGGTCATATCTTTTGACAGAAGTCCAAAGAAAAGTGAGGAATATTCTTAGTCAACCAGTATGTATGCTGTAATTAGGTTCAATGTCCTATTTTACTTTTATTCCTTATTCTGATTCATGGATGATCAACATTTTAGGAGCCAGACAGAAATCCACATGATAATACAGTGCAATTAAAAATCAGACTGCATTAGTTTTCAGCCGATCAAAGGTCGCTAAAAAAGATGCAGTTGTAGAATCCATGGCTATTCATTTCTCTGTTCTTCTGTACTCAGAATATTTTATATATCTGCTGTTGTGGTTTTATGCTTCATGACTTCACATGCTATGTTATATTATTTGCTATGACAGAGAAGAATGACAAGGGATAATATTTGTAAGCATATAAATTGTATATGAGAAAAGCCCAGTGAATATCTTTATTCATACTACATAGTTGGCTTTTAAATTATAATTCAGTCTCAGGGATTTTTGTAGGTACTCCAGCCATACCTTACTGCACTAATATAGTTTTGGAAGGGAGACATTTCCCAATATTAATTCTATACACTGTTCAATTTGTTTTGTTTTTTTGTGTGTGTGAAAAGGATTACTCCTTATGCGGTTCTTTTAATATATGGCTGTCTAAATACAGAATTTTGGAAGAATTAGTACAATGAAAATACATTGTGTAATATGAATTTGCATGTTAGAAAAAATGGGAATACACAAAACTTAATTTGCATAATGAATTTTTCCTATGCCTGAGGAAAAAAACCTGTTGAAAGCAGACAATTTTTGAAGAGCTCAATAACTAGAATAAATCTTACACATTTTGCTTTTAATATTTGAAAGATATTGTTTTGACTGACCTTACTGAACTGCTTCAATTTTTCCACAATTTTTCTCAAATGTGGATTGAAAATAGTGCAAAAATGTATTAAAAAATTAGCTTTTTCATTCCTTCGATTTTTCTTTCTTTCTTTCTTTTTTTCTTTCTTTCTTATAATGCCATTGTTCATAATGTAGTGCAATAACTGAAAATGTTGTTTTGTTTGTAAATGCTGAAAAGCATGCCTTATATACATCTCTTTCCATGCATTTGACTTGTACAATTAAGAGTTATGGCATGCTGGGAAAGGAAAACACAAAAGACAGAATTCCAAAGGCCATGAATAGTACAGGGTTTAATACTGGTAGCAAGCTAAGCATTTAATACAGTAAATATCACTGGCAATATTATGCAATCTGTGCAAGAAAACTATAAAAAGTATACATTTCTTATTGTTTTACTATATAACATGTAATTTTAATAAATTATTTGTGGTA
Source organism: Xenopus borealis (assembly GCA_024363595.1). Taxonomy (NCBI): domain Eukaryota; kingdom Metazoa; phylum Chordata; class Amphibia; order Anura; family Pipidae; genus Xenopus; species Xenopus borealis. Next base: position 2,866,161 of record CM044444.1, on the reverse strand, counting down.
AATATGCAACATGTTTTACCTTAGCATTTTTAATTCACTTCACACAGTACAAACATCACTTTGCACAGAACACCAGACAGTTTCCAAGAAATGTATTCAGAATCTTTTTTATGTAAAGTTAATAATTGTGCTTATATTTAAATGACCATTATTCTCTTGCTTTTTTTCAAGGAGACTGTAATCATTGTGCATATAAAGCAGGGCCCAGAGTATCCGTTAAAGAAAAAATGGGGAAAATGTGACTTCCCCCATGATTAAATGCAATACCTGCTGAGATTATACCTTGTAACACAGCAAGAATATTCATTAACAAAAGAATGCACCTTAAAATTGTGCTAAGGCAAATGCTTCTTGCTGGGGAGAATAAATCATGAAATGTTTATGAATTACATCAGCATTGAAAACTTAGCCAAGGACACATATTTCTGCTCCAAGTAGAACTTTCTTTAAATTAAGCCATTATCTTGTGTGGAATTTCTTTTTACTCTTGTATTTAATATATGACATTATATTTTGCATTTTAATTCATCAAATTTTACAACCTTCCAATGCTGTATTTTTGGCATTCTGATAATTAAAAATATAATTTAATATCAGAAATGGGGAGATTTTAATTTAAAGTAGAAACAATTGTCAATTAACTTCTCTTACCCCCCAGCCCACTACTAAAACAAAGAAACAAATCTAAAAATAATATTATATAATACACAAGAGCCCTGAATATCCTGTAAAATATAAGTGGTGATTAGTGGTGTCATCAGTAATAATTGGTGTTTAATTATGTAATTTCCCAACTCACTGAAACTTGTATCACCTGTTGTAAAATATGAGAGGTCACTTCCTGGTTCTATAAAAGCAGTGTTCAACCTTATTCATTTACAGTGACTCTGACTCAAAATATAATTTTTACAGCAGGGGTACAGTACATCATTCTGTATATGACATGAATCCCCCTGTTAAAACACACAAATTAATTTACATGTAAAAAATAATAATAAAATATTATAAAATGATGCCTAATTACAGTTGACATAGATATCTGCCACACAAAACACATAATGCAGGCGATACACTAGTGTTGCCTCCCTTTCAATGTCAACCTCTGCATCAATCCCACCCCCCCACTTTTCCAATATACACCGAACCCAGCATTTCTCATTCGTGCCTCCACCAACACCTTTGCTTTTTTCTCCTTTGCCTATTTTAGCTTGCTCTATGCTGTTCTTTACCCCAATCCTGCCCGCCCCCTCTGTAATATCTCTTTGTTGTCCTTCATCCCCAATCCTTTTCACCTGTCAGTAAGATAGCTATGGAAAACCAATTTGTGAAGTTGAGGGAGAAACTTTATGAGAGAAGTAATGATTGTATCAACAATAAAGATTGTTGTTGTCATTTTGGCTTCAAGGAAGACAATTAATCATCTCTCTGTTCTCTATATCCCCTTTTATAGTGGCCAGGTGTATCCATTCTAAGGCTCACAAATTGTTTATGGGGTGGGTTCTGCAGAAAGGGCTGCCAACTGATACGATTGAATATTATGTAATTTCTTCAGTTCTCCATAAATTTAGTAGAATAAGCACATCCATCCAGTATGACTGGTGTTCTCAGTTCCAACAGCATCCAGGAGAGCTGTAGCAGTATTTCACCTAACAAAGAAAATAGGAACTTGGGGCAACACAAGTTAGGAAGGTGCAAGGCTTATAGCCATATTCTTTTACAGAAAAAGTATAGTGCTTTGAGATGAGACCCTTCTTCAAGTGAAAAAAAAGAGTACAAATGATGGTTCCAATACTCCACAGTCTGGGAGCCAAATGGGGGCAAAACTATTAGCTCTGTTCCACCAACAAAAATGGAAATAGTGAGAAAAGTCAACATTATCTGTCCATCACAAAGTCCATATGTTATGAAAATCCATGCTCTTATAGATTAGTCCCAATGTCTTATGTATTGAGATTGATATAAATTAATTTCAATGATTTACTGATAAACATTCAAAAACCTGAACATTTCAGTTTGCATTCAACACACTACTTCATAGTAATTGCCTGTCTAAAATAGCTTATCCATACATATGTGTGCATTAGCCAACGGTCCTATCGACTTGCTTCCTTCCAAGTTGTGTTTGCCAAGTTTCTATTTTGTTTGATGGCTTTAGTTCTTTCCATTCCTATTGTCTTATACACAAGAACATTATTCGCAACTACTAAAAATTACTCTGTGTAACATTGACATAAAAGCGAACAATAGGAGATTGAAAATAGTTATCCTTGTCCCATTAGGATTAATCCACCAAATGAAATGTCATGTTTACAATTCTGTTCTAGGTTATATTTTATATGCATTTTATGGAGAATGCTTACTTAGTTTAAATGCAGTGTGAAGTTTAGGCAAATTGTTAAAAAAGAGAATTAGGGGCAAATTTACTAAAGTTCACCCCAAATCCCTTGAATCTATTCGAAATTCGATATGCATTCGACTATCAATGCTTATCGAATAGTTCTAGGCTATCGTTTTGCTCGATATTCTATTTCTCGATAAAATCGTACGATCAAATACTGATCGTTCGATTTCACGAAAAAAAACTTACTTTTGCCTTGGAGTCTCCGAAAAATTTGTACAATTCGGACGATCGAATGGTATTCAAGAAGGAGTTCCCATAGTACCTCTTTCTGTTCTTTATTCACACACACACACACACATAGTGTGGGCGAAACGGCTGTGTTTCGCTTTGCCGAAAAATTAGTGAATTTCCAGAGAAATTCGCGCATTTTTCGCCGATTCGCGAAACGAGTCGCGCGTCGTTTTTGACGAGTGTCGCGTCGTTTTTGACGCGCGTCGCGTCAAAAATAACGCGCAACTCGTTTTTGCGCGGCGAATTTTGGTTGGCAAATTTTTTTGCCCGTTTCGCGAATTTATTCGCCAGCGGCGAATCGCGGGAATTCGCCGCGAATTCGCCCCTGGCGAATAAATTCGCCCATCACTAACACACACACATACAGATGCAGTCACTTGGATTTGTAAGTTAAATGTGTCGTGACTTAACTCATCTATCTCATTTATCCCACTTAGCACAGAATATTGTGTCACAGCATCCCATCCAATTAAAGAGTTCACCATTGAAAACAATGGTGCTTTGGTATGCTAATGAAAAGGTTAAATGCATTAAATGAGTTAAGATAAATTTAGATAACACAGTTTCTTCAATTAGCCCTGAGTCACGACGCATTTAACTTACAAATCCAAGTGACTGCATCTGTATATACAGATGCAGTCACTTGGATTTGTGTGTTAAATGCGTCGTGACTTAACTCATCTATCTCATTTATCCCACTTAGCACAGAATATTGTGTCACAGCATCCCATCCAATTAAAGAGTTCACCATTGAAAACAATGGAGCTTTGGTATGCTAATGAAAAGGTTAAATGCATTAAATGAGTCAAGATAACTTTGGATAACACAGTTTCTTCAATTAGCCCTGAGTCACAATGCATTTAACTTACAAATCCAAGTGACTGCATCTGTATAAAGAATAGACATTGAAAACACTCAAGAGACTATGGAGCAGATTTAGCAAGGGTTCAAAAAGACCAACTGAAATTAATTAGAATTTCATTATGTTCAAAAAGGCCAGTTTTCGATCGAACAGGTCTATATTCAATCGAATTGGATTCAACGTTTTTCCCCCAAAAAAACTTTGAATTTTCAAAGTCCACCATTTGACTCCAAATAAGTTTTAGGAGGTCTCCCATAGGCTAAAACAGCAATCCAGAAGGTTTTAGATGGAGAATGATCTAATTTGAATTTTTCAAGAGATAATACATGATAAATTTCAAAATTCGAGTACACAACAATAACTCAAAATTAAAATTTTTTAATTCTATGCAAATTTTAATCGAATTTGGTCTATTCGAATTTTCACTTCAACCCTTGATAAATTTGCCCCTATAAATATAGAAGAGCCAATATTCAATTTATATTGTGTGAATGCTTCAACTCCACTGTTTTGACTTTTACCTTACAAATCCATGACTGTCAAGCTGAGGATTTTCTTATTTTATTTGCAAGAGTAAACATACTTAAGGCATCAAACTTTAATTCCGTGAAGTTGAACAACTGTCAAGGAGACAAAAAGTTATAAAGACATTGTTTCATACAATGTGTATCATAGGGGCATTTGGTTTAAAGTTCTGTTCCAATTATACATTCATCAATAATTTACATTTGAAAATGTAAAATGAAAATAAATCTAAACTCACAATGTAATCTCCAATACAAAATACATCATCAAAATAAATAAAAGGGGTCTTAACTCCCAGTGTTTCATATTCAGCTTACCAGGCAGTCAGAATTTGGATGAATCACACATCATTCAATTAACTGATTTCTGATATCCATAATTTCAAGATTCTATATGCTACATTCTGAAAGTCCATGTTTATTCAGTTATTTTAAAAGGGTCATTAACAATATTTGTATGGTATTTATAATTACAATTACCTATACACAGATTTAATGAGCTGCCCAGTGTTTTATTTTAGAATTTTTTTTCAGGGTATAAATGTGACCTTTTTACATTTGCGCATGTGTTTTCCATACCCAATTCTAATTTGGTGCCCTATTCTAAAAAAGGATGAAGCTCAAAACAGATGAACTCCTTTTATTTAAATGAAATATTTTTAAAAAAATTTAATTTCTTTGAAAAATTAGAAAAAAGTATTTTATTTTTCTTGACTGTTAGCATAGTGTTTTAAAATGGCATAGCATCCCACTTCTGGGAACTACAGGATTCATTGTGAAATGGGTCAGCAAACCCTCACCTTTTCCTCTATAGTAGGATAGCTCATTGTTTCGTATGGAGGGACTGCATTCTCCCAGTATTAACAGAAAATATAATACTGGCTCAGCTACGATTTTATTTTTTTTTTAATTCTCCAATTCGTAAACCAGTCCCAATTTTTCCCTTCTAGCACTTTGCACTTATTTGAAGTCAATATTTGAAGTTCATGGCTCACTTTAGTACAAGGGATTTCTGTGTTAATTAGAGAACCTTTAGATCGGCAAAATGTGGGCAATCTATTCGGTAGTTGAATCAAGCAAAACAAGGGAGTCTTTACGATTTATGCCCAGATTTTTATCATGTTAATGGAATCTCTACTTTTATTGTTTCTGTAGATTCATACAATACTCTAATATATTTTCTTATTTCTAGTTTCTATACTTTCATTTTCTTTTGTGTCTTGTTCTTCATGCACTGCTCTAAGGAACTGCAACCGTTGCACTGTAAAGCTCAGGGGGGGGTCTCCCAGATCTGGAAGATAAAATATTTTTTCCCACAAATGTGCATTACCGACGTTTCAGGGGTCTTTTTGCTGTGTTTGCTGACACAATGTATTTTACGGCAAACTGCTGGTTTCAAAATGAACTTGTATTTCTGGAGGCATTAAGAAATGCACTTCCATCGCCTATGTAATTGAAATATCCATCTTCTTCTTTGTTTCCTCTGAACAATATTTCAATAAATATCTACAAAATTTAACGGTATTTATATTATTCTGTTAAAGGGAAATATTGTGCTGGAGGGGGGCTTTTACACATGAGAGTAAACCGAAGATACGATATATGTAAGAAATAAAAGCTTATTTATGTCTGGGTACAGTCACTGATGGGTGAATCTGATTTGTTTCGTATTGCCAAAGGGCTCATCCCTATTCACAAGTGTTCTGTGTGCTGTTCCATGCATAACTGGGCAAATTGGGGCACAATACATACTGTATAGCACATGCACACCCTTTGCATCCTTGTGCCATTTGAAATTGATGGTAGACTGACATACTGTAAGATAAAGGAGAACTCAATTACACTGGAAGGTTCTTTCCATGTACAGTATGTATAGTATGTAAATATTGGAAGTAGTAGGATCAGTGAGAATAAATATTTTTTCACTGGTAGAAGTAGCAGGTGTTGAAGGGGGAGAGAGGAACAGTGGGCGGAGGATGGGGGAAAAGAGTGATGAATTGCTAGTACGAGAGTTGCTGAAAGGGGGGGTAGAGTCAGCAGAAATGAGCTTTTTTAGTGGCTCCCATCTGTGTTGACCCGGCTCTACTGATGGTAAATATTTTTGTTTACTCAATTTTATTTCCTCACCCCAGAGAGACTCTTAAAATTGTACAGTATTTAAAGTAGTGTTGAGAGGCAGCAGAGTTAACTGTGTATA
>CM044444.1:2838031-2858159 GCA_024363595.1 Xenopus borealis | reverse complement strand
TCGTTCTGCTGCTAAGGGTGTTATCCTGCTGCAGTCGATGTCTTACAGTCTCAATTGCCTCTGTCATAGGTATACATGTAAACAATGAATTGACTTCAGATAATACCATTGAATCTTCTGCCTCTAGTGTAACGTCATGAATCTTGGTTACAAAGTCTTTGGAATTCTGGATATGATGCAGTGTATTGCCTATCAATGGGGCTAAGATGTTAGCCAAGAATTTTGCAATGCTGTATGTCACTGTTGACAATGGCCCTTATGGCCCCATGCCTATGATTAAGGGATTGATTCCCGAAACGCGTAGGGCTTAGCATCCCTAATCAGAAACAAAACCTGTTTCCCTTATCGGAGTGCCGTCTTTCCTTGGAGTTCTAGCTTAAGCTCCCCATAGATGCAAAGATCTTTCTCTGCCGAACCACCGATCTTAGTGAAGTCCGACCAATCTGTCAAATTGTCGTTTGGTTAGTGGGATTCGAACAATCGTACATTTTATGATTTTTCATCCGACATCAGTTTGAGAATTGATCGGCCAGGTTAGAAAATCTTTATCAGTCCCCATGTAATCTATCTATGTTTGCAGGGCCAAGCAGGCAGCGACCCTTCAGGTTTGCTGGCAATATCGCCTGAAATGGTCTTTTTGGTTGATGGACATTGAAACGATCGTTTTGAGACAATCGTGGTATCACGATAAACATTGGATTTTTTAAAAATCGTTACGCCTATGGCCAGCTTTAGTGGGGCTCCTAATTCATGCAACTCTCACAAGTAACACCTGTTTCTGTTGCATGACACATTGGTAATTCTATCACAGTAGCTTCTTGTGTAGTTACTGTGATAGGATTACCTCTGTGAATTTCAGATGTCATCTCTCTGAATATTTACCATGTTCTGTTGTGATTGGATTCTTGGAAGAGTCTATATACTGGGAACTCCCCACACCAGTTAGTTGAACTGAAGAAGCTACTCGGATGAGCAGGGAAAAGTCAATTTTTTTAAATTACTTAAATTAGATTTACTATGACCTGGATGAATGAAAATTTTCATAGTCAGATTATATTGACACATTTCAACAATCTGTATGGATTACCCCTAGAGATGCATTTGTTCGGGGAACAGCCATAAGACCTTACTGGTTCCTGTATTTACCCATTTAGTTTATCAGATGACAGCTTGACAAATGCTCCATTTGTTTGGCTTTTGGATCTGACTATAAGTTGACCAGCTGTATTATAAGAACACAAAATAACAGTAGACTATTGAACACTATTCAACACTACGTTTAACAAGAACATTTATATTTTTGTTTCCAAGATACAATATATATTTATCAAGTGTGGCACTATCAATATCTTATATTATAGCAATGACAAGGAAAAAAAACACAAATCCTCTAGTTTAGGTGGAAAAACTACTCTAGAAACATTCCTAACAAAGTTTATATTCTTTTAAACTACTTGCACAATACATTGATGACTATAAAAATCATCTGACTCCGACAAATGCTTCCTCTGTTTTTCTGTCTGTAGCATCATCCCGCCCAGTTACAGTATGTTGAGCCATCCCATTGGCTGGGAACCCCAGTTCATCCGTGGGAGAGAGGGTATGCCTGACTTTGGAGCCATGTGTACCGGGTCTCCAATAGTGATGGGAGAATTTCTCCAGAAAAAATTGTGAAATGGGTATTTTGACACCTGCGTCAATTTGCGGGTGTCAAAATAGACGTGGGTGTCAGAATTTATGCTGGCGACCGTTTATGGATGCTGGCGTCGAAACATTTTGACACCGGCGTCGATATTTTTGTCGCCCATCACTAGTCTCCAACATCATCCAGCGAGAACCAGTTTTCAACAGACTGTCCACGAGTGCAGAGAAGCTGCTGCATCTATATAAGTATAGAGAGAGCCAATTGTGTTCTGCTAGTACATGAAAGGTGCCACTGGTGAGCTTGACCCTGCTGCAGAGCTGCCTGTAATCTCCAGTGTGACTGCCCCTTAGAGCACCTTGTGAGCCACCCACAGGTCTTGTGCATTTACCTGCTACGTGGGAGTAACTGCTAAGTTACAAAGAGAATGGTGCATTGGGAAGGGTAGCACTACTTGAGGTATAGGAGCTCTGAGGAAGGGACATTCCATTTGATCTGAACTGTGTGGTTATTAACCCTTTCCAGCATACCTCCCAACCCACAGTGCCCCGTTTGTACTGGAAAGTCCCAATTTCTCTGCACTGAACAGATAAAAAAGATACAAATTTCTAACTCAATTGGCTTTTGGAAGAGAGTCAAAAACAGTCACAGGTGCAGATAAGATACTTTTGTAACAATTTTAAGATAAGCAAATAAGTAACAATTAATCTTAGACTCACAATTTAAAGGGAATTTCACCTTCATAAAAGCCAAAACTGTAATAACTGAAAAGAAGCACAGAAATATGTTCAAACTTTCATAACCTGCCATATTTTGTAAAATGAACATAGTAATTAGAGTGGTCACAAAAATGGATGTGGCCAAAATGTGTCCCTATTTTTATATAAAAAATGTTGGGAGCTATGCCTTCCAGAGGATTGGGACTTTGATAATAAAGAGGATTGTGTTGGAGAAACAGTCAAATACCTAAGAAGTAAAACTATTAGATGTTATTACTAATAGAAAGCTGCCCAGCACTAACAATGAGGGTATATTTTTGTACAAATATATATCCTTTTTTTCCCGGTGATAACAGTATCCCTTCAAGAAACACTGTAGTAAAAGGAAGATAAAAATACAAACAATTTTAGCCTCTGCATTTCACTGAACCGTGGGCACTTTAGGTGATTTGTTCCAATTTATGTATCTGTAAAGACAACTTCACCTACACAAATACTGTAAAATTGGACTGTTAGTTTAAGCTTCTTTTTCTTTTTGTCTCTTATTTTGGACTGCCACCTAGTGGACACACCAGCCCTCTTTATTGAAAGTTTGAAAGGGATTTTTATTGAAAGAGGATTTCCTTTCCATCTCAGGGCTGCTTCCCAGATCTAATTGCTTCTGCATCCAAAGGTCTAAAGACATAGGGGAATTAGCAACAGTCGGAAGACTACAGGCTGGACGTGGCTTGCCTACACCCCATTAAAAAATTGGGGTTGGTCCAGTGTCATAACTAGATGTTACTGGACCCTACAGCACATTCATTTTAGGCCCCCAACATATTCAGGGATTTGCTCTTTTACCAATAACTGTCGAAATTGCATATTATTTTGGCCTCATTGGACCCCCTATGCCTCCTGGTCCCCCCTGCAGCTGCAGGGTCTGCTTCCTCATACCTCACAAAATTTTGGAAATAAAAAGAGGGACAAAAAGTTTCTGCACTCTGCGTGGTGATTTTTGGCCACGCCCATTTTTTGTGGTCACCCCCCCTAAATGCCATGTTCATTTTACAAAATGTGTCAGGTTATGAAAGTTTTAACAAATTCCTGTGTCTTTTTTCAGTTATTACAATTTTGTTAATGAAGGTGAATTGACCTTTAAGCTTTAAACTTTTCCCAAGGGACCTGTTATATTATATTTTTACAATTACTTTTTTGCTTTTCTCTAAACTGTTACAAATGTATTTTATATTCTGCTGTGGCTATTCTGGGCTCTCTGCCAAAAGCCAATTAAGCTAGAAACTTTGTTTCTTTTTCTGGCTGTTCAGTGCAAAAGACAGAACGGGACAGTTGGGAGGTATGCTTTCTCTATAGTTATGCCCCTTGGTTGGCCACTTTATGCCAAATTGTTGAGTCATTCGTTACACTGGATGAGTTCAATTGTTTCACGTCACCTACAACTGGAGATTCCAGGGTGAAGACTCGCAGGCATGGGGTAACTACAGAGGAAGCAGACCCTGTGGCTGTAGGGGGGCCCAGGAGGTACAGGAGCCCCATGAGACCCTAATTCATGTACAATTTCAATAAATGTTGGCAAAACAGGTCAACTTCTTGACATTTTGGGACCTGAAATATAATTTGCTGTGGGGCCAAGTAATATCTATTTACGCCACTGCTTGCAGTTCCATAACAGATGGTTTTATTTATGGGTTAATGCAGAAATATAGACAAAACCCATAGCAACAAATCAGACATTTCCTATTAACAGTATGACTGTGCCAGAGCAATCAAAGCTAATTGCTTGCTTTCTGCCTGTTAGTAGCTGATATAAGCTCGCAAGCAGCTCCCATCACTTATTAATGAGGAGACATCTTCTAGGCGTCAGTATGGCCTCGTTATCTCCTAGCAAGCCAACGCTAATTACCAGCCAGCTACAGGCGCAGTGATCAATATGGCTGCAGTATTAATGCTCTTGTCAGGCAGTGATCAGAACAGTTGGCTCTACGCTGATATCCATCGCCACGTCTGTTTCTACAGGGGAGAATATCAAGTTGGGAAAATGAAGATATAATAAATTTTACAACGGCAACAGAATTGATTTTCTTGGGTTGAATCGAAGGAGACGGCGGTTTGTAGGGATTTCCATAATGGCAGTTAATGAACTTAATTAACAGGACTGGCTGGGTTGTTCAGAACAGTTGGCTCTTCTCTGATAACCATCGCCACGTCTGTTTCTACAGGGGAGAATATCAAGTTGGGAAAATTAAGATATAATAAAATTTACAACGGCAACAGAATTGATTCTTTTGGGTTGAATCGAAGGAGATGGTGGTTTGTAGGGATTTTCATAATGTCAGTTAATTAACTTAATTAACAGGACTGGCTGGGTTGTTCACCTTTGAATTAACTTTTAGTATGATGTAGACAGGGTCAGACTGCAGATCTCACCCTCTTCTTTTACTGATGACAGAGGGAATCCATAATGCATAGGGAGCCATTGATATTGGACCCTCAGCAATTTCTGGTGTGAATTATTATTTTATGGCCACAACATTTAGTCAGGGATCCTACTTCTAAAATAGATCATCTTATGGCAGTTGTCATTAATATAGTCCTTCAAGGAAAAGGGGGCAGTGATACCCAACCAGTGGCTCGTGAGTAACATGTTGCTCTCTGACTCCTTGGATGTTTCTCCCCGTGGCCTCAAAACAAGAGCTTGTTTTTGAATTACTGGCTTGTAGGCATGTTTTGGTTGCATAAAAATCAGGCTTACCACAAAAATGAGCCTCCTGTAGGTCCACATAGGGGCTACCGAATGGCCTAGTTTGGCACCCCCGTGTAAAAATATTGTGTTTTTCATGCTTGCATTGCTCCTCACCTCCTTTTACATCTAAATGGTGCTCACTGGCAAAAAAGGTTGGGGATCCATGGTCTAGGGCAGGGATCCCCAACCTTTTGAACCTATGAGCAACATTCAGAAGTAAAAGGAGTTGGGGATCAACACAAGCATGAAAAATGTTCTTGGGGTGCCAAATAAGTGCTGTGACTGGCTGTGACTGGCCATTTGATAGTCCCTATATGGACTGACAGTATAAAGGACACTCTGGCAGTACAGTTGGTTCTATACAACTAAAACTTGCCTCCAAGCCTGGAATTAAAAAATAAGCACCTGCTTTGAGGCCACTGGGAGCAACATCCAAGAGGTTGGAGAGCAACATGTTGCTCACGAGCTACTGGTTGGGGATCACTGGTCTAGGGGGACCTAAGAAGCATTGGTTTAAAGGAGTAGTTCACCTCTAAATTAATTGTTGATATGATGTAGCATCCATAGCCTATTTGCAATTGATTTTCTTTTTTTTTTTGTGGCTTTTGAATGATTTTGCTTTTGGTTCAGCAGCTCTCCATTGTGGAATTTAAGCCACAATTTGGTGGCAATGGTCCGGGTTTACCTTATCGGCCAGGAAGTGGTTTGAATGAGAGGCTGTAGTTAAGATAAGGGGAGATCTGAAAAAGATAGATGCATTCTAAAAAGTAAGACTAGCAATAAAAATATTCAAATACTATCATTTAAAAACTATTAAAACAATGAAGACCATGTAAAAAGTTCTATAACATACACATTTTTTTACTTTAAAGGTGCCCAAGTCCATTTGTTTAGGTTAGTTTTTTTGTGGGATTTTGAATGATTTTCCCCCCCCCAGAAATCCTACAATCTGGTCTTGGTCAGTTCAAGCAGAAAGAACAACAAATGAGTTTCCCAGCAAGGCCGGATGGGTACAAGTTTCCAGGGTGCACCATCTGTTTTTGATCCCATTTCTGGTTTCACAATTGCCAGACTAGTAAAAGGAGGTGCAAGAGACCTCTTTGGATGCAACTTGGCTCATTCAAAATTCTGGCTAATGGGCAACATTCACTTTCCAGACCTTGCAAATAAGCAGTGAGAGAAGGCAACTGTCTTTATTAACCCTTAAAGACCGTTCAGGATTTCCCCACTAGATGTCACTAGCAGACAACTTTTTTTTTTATAACTGCCTATAGCCAAATAATACAAGACAGTTTATGCAATAGACACAGGTTTCAAAGTGTTGTAATGTTTTCTGTCATACAGGTATAGGATCCATTATCCAAAAAGCTCTAAAATAGGGGAAAACTGTCTCCCTTATACTCAATTTTAACAATAATTCAGTATTTGAACAATTATATGCTTTTTCTCTGTACAGGTAAGAGACCTGTTATTCAGAATGCTCAGGACCTGGGGTTTTCTGGATTATGGATCTTTCCATAATTTGGATCTACAGTATGTACCTTAAGTCTATTAGAAAAACATGAAATAAACCCAATAGGCTGGTTCTGCTTCCAATAAGGATTAATTATATCTTAGTTGGGATCAAGTACAAACTGTTTTATTATTACAGAGAAAAGGGAAATAATTTTAAACATTTTGGATTATTTGAATAAAATAAAATCTACGGGAGAACGGAATCTCTTAATTCTAAGTTTCTGGAGAAAGGGATTCTGAATAATGGATCCCACACCTTTAATAATTAAACTAGCTTGTACGTGATCGCACATGATATTATTAATTCTACTGGGGGCAAAACCAGCCTATTGGGTTTTATAATATTTAAATCATATTTTAGTAGATTTAAAATATGTTGAGGAAAGATTCCTTATTCGGAAAATCCCAGACCCTGAATAACAGGTACCTGTATAAGAGTGGCTGGTTTGTCTTATGTGTTGGAAATATTAACCATTGACTTCTTTGCCCCTTTTATATGTTATAGCAAATCCCCATTCTTTATTCCTTAGCCCTCCTGAAAAGTAACAGGACTGCCCAGGCCACAGTTGCTTATAGAGTTATGGTGATAACCAGGGGCAAAGTGAGTGTGGAAGTTAGGGACACAGAAATGAGGCCAGAATGAGGGGGTACAATTTAGGAATCATAAATCATATGATGGCAAGTGTAAATATTCATTGCATAGTTTCCAGGCCCCTAGCCATAAGTAATTCATTGGGTGTGGATACAGGAATTGCGCTGGTAGGAGGATCCAAGTTAGTTGCAGCTTGGGGCAGCTCATTAAAAGGTAGGCTCAAAGGGAAAGGAATATGACAAATTTTTATGTGAACAACAATTTTTATCACTCTAAGTCAAAGGCCGTTTTTCTCATGCTGTTTTTTCTGTCTCTGCGACAATTTTGTCTTGTCAACTTTTTAGTTTAGCTGCAAAATAGGGTCATAGGGTTAATGGGGACCCGTCACCCAAAATAAATATTCAAAATCCTATTTTATCACATTAGTCAAGCAAAATTAACTTTATTTAAACTATATAAATCATTTGATTCTTGTTTCCTTCAGTCTGGGAATTCATAATAATAACAAGCAGGCAGGAGCCATTTTGTGGACACTGTTATTAAGACAAGTCTTGTATCATCTCAGAATCTTGTTTGTGCACCAGAATGTGGGACTCGATGTCTATCCCCATGTCCTGGCTACACAATTAAATGGTTAAGAGAACTGGAGGAATGTGTGGAGAGCAGTGACATCTAGCAGGTGCATAATGGAAAGTGAAAGTAATTCTCTGCCCCGCCTTAGAGGAGGTACAGACAATATTTGATTGACAGCTGAGATTTTAAAATGAGCTTTAAACAGCTATGAATGCTTTAATAAAAAATAGAAATTGGATTTCATGTTTAATTTGAAAAGGACTTTTATTATATAGATTTTTGTGTCTGGGTGACAGGTCCCCTTTAAGCCTGGGGCTAGAGATAGTCATAAGCAGGGCAAGATGGGGCGCTCCTCTCCCATCTGCTTCTCACCCTTTGAAATCATCGCTCCACTCAAGTGATGTCATTACTGGCTGCCTTTTAATGCTGGCCGGGAAGTTTTGGCAATAAAAGTGGCAACCCTCATTGGACCCCTTCACCCTGCTCTGGTGACTTATTCTGCTCAGCTTCATCTTACCAAAACAGAAACTGGATTGTGACCATATTGGTGCATTGTGCACACATTGTGGTGGATGAGCCAAAATAAATAAATGAGCCCTATTCATTTTTATAGATGGAGTTAGAACTCTAACGCCAGAGGAGCTGTCACTGATCTCTAACATTCCATAGAATAGAGTCAGTGGCATAATTAGATATTACTGGGACCAAAAGTAGATTATTTATCAGGCCTCCAGGTTGATCAGTTTTACCAATATTGATTTGAATTGTATTGAATTGTATATGAATTAGGACCTCATGGGACCCTATACATCCTGGGCCAGCCGCAGGGACTACTTCCTCTATAGTTACATCCCTGAACAGAGTGGTGTCCAGCCATTTAAATGACATTGATCTGCTTTACATCAGTCCATTTTCTGTGCTAACATTCAAATTATTTGGGTATTCATTAAGATTCCCAAAATTCTACCCCCATTAGTGATTGTTCCAGGGGCTGCTCTTCTGAACCGGAGCCTGACCTCTCATAAGTGAGTTCTCCAGAAGAACCTACAGCAACCTAGCGAACCTTGAAGGTAGGAGCGAAATAATAACAGGACAATAATAACAGGACAGGTAGCGTGTGTTTAAAGCAAATTTCAAAGGGCTCTATTAGAATTACACAAACAAGCAGATCAAAGGGAGGTGAGTTTCCATTTCTCCTGAGAGCACCATTGTCTTCTGACTATGATAACCCTACCCGCTGTTTAACGATACTAAATGATGTGTTTCGAGAAATAGAGAAATGCAGCTGCAGGGCAACGTGTGCGAGATTCTCATGTGTGGAGGTTATGGAATACAGAGAAAATATTATATTCTGTATATTCACAGTATAATTGTCATGAGTTACCACAAGTGTGTGGTTAGCAGGTTGGAGCCTGTGTGATGTGTAACCAAGGCTTGATGAAAAGGCAGAGGCCTATGATAGTGAGCAAATAGATTTAATGAAATAACAGAATATAAAAATAAAGCCAAGCCAATACTGACCAGTGATTGGGAAGAAAAGGCAACATAACACAAAATAACACAAAGTCTTTCACCAGACAAGGATCAGTTAAGGGGCAAACGAGTGGATCCATGAAGTAGAGGGTGGTTGAGACAGGCAGCAATCGTAATTCCGTGAAACAGGCAGAAGTCAGAGCCATGTGACCCAGCACAGTGCTTTGTGGGAGATCAAACTCCATTTTGTAACCCAATTGGTCAAACCAATGGACTTAAATCTGCATTAAAGGGGTTGTTCACCGTTGAGTTAACTTTTAGTATAATGTAGAGAGTGATATTCTGAGCCTCGTCCCGCATGCAGTACTAAACTGAGCCACAAGCTTAACATCGAATTAACAAGGGGCATCAAATTGGATGACAATACACTGAATTGGATGCTGGCATGCCAGAATTGGACATCAGACCACTAGAATTGGACACTGACCCCTCCCTACCCCCCCAACCTTCCAGACACCCTCCTGACCCTGACCCCCCTGACCCCCAGTCCTTGCAAAACAATTTGGCTACACCGGTCCCTGGGCCAAAAAACATTGGGGACCCCTGATTTAAAGGGCTTGAACCCAATTGTTCCTTGCCCAACCTAGATCTATTCTAGATATAGTGCTTATAATCTAATTCTCTGTTGCTTGATCCTTGCCTATTCTTGACCAAGAATGTATGACTACCGGAACCCACTTTTGCCTGTTACTGACTAACCTTCTGGATCCTGACTCTATACCGCAATGACTCTATAACCCTGTCATTTCTACATGATTACACTTCTGGCTGTTGATTGTGTACTGTACTACCTGGTTGGTAATGACCACTGTGACTACTCTTTCTCTGATTCCCTTTCCTGCCCAGAACTTTCACCTTGGTTCTCTCACTTTAAGACCTGGTGGCATCCGAGTAGCTAAGGGCTCCTCCCGACGTCAAAGCAGGCTAGAGCGTGAGCCATGAACAGGACCTTGGCATTTGTTCTTAGTTTTGGATGCCAAATGTGACACCCCTTTTGTCAAATAAATAACATTCTGTGATGTTCTTTACCAGCTGTGTCACAATGGCCAATATATCAGAGCAGATAAACACCAGAAGATGCCTCCTGCTTCAGTAAATTGAGAATTTGGCATTCTATCCAGCCAACCAGCTGGACAGGAGAGCAGGTTGTGCTCCTGCTGCAAATGCATGACATCAACGAATAGTGATCAGAACAGCAATTGTACTTTAAATTGTTTTGGTTGGTATAGCTTCCCTTTAATGTGAATAATCAAACCCTGGCTAATAATTATTTTGAAACAGCTGATCAGTAAATGCTACCTGCTCATTGGTTGCTATAGATTTCTGCCCATCACGAGTCTGACCTTACCTTGCCAGAACGTGCAGTAAACTTTGCCACTATCTGAGTAGAGGGGCAGGAATACCAAGGGGTTTTGTTATCAGAAAATACGATTTCACAGTCTGGGCATATTCTTCTTTGTATGCCCCTTTCAGCACATAGATGTAGGAACGTTGACTTCACTCAGTGTAGATAAGAAATCCCTTTGCACATTTTCAGTTTACATAGTTAATACAGAACAGAAGGACTACACGCTGATACCAGACTCCAACCCAGGGCACCCCGGCTACTGTGTGCCAATAGCTTTTGGCTCCCCCTCCTGTGTAAGTTATAGCCCACTGCTGAAAGATCTATAATGAATGAAAGTTTCTTGGATTGTAATCTGAATCAGTGGACAATGTTCCTAAGATCAAAAGAACAACACAGAAATATGAATAGACACCGCAATCTCCAAGAGACAAAAGGAAACCACACATATGTGCTTGTCACGATTCTTGCATCTTATTAAATCCTTCTGCTGCTGTACCTCCAGTCTTGTGCTTCCATGGAAAGTCAGACCACAATGTGGTGCTTGATCCAGACACTAGCTACTGCTTATTCACTTCAACATAAAGTTCATATGCACACTTATACCAAACATGAATCAATTTTCCTCCCTCTAGTAAGACAATACCCTTAGAACAGGGGTCCCCAAACTATGGCCCACGGGCTGGATATGGCCCTCCAAAGTTATTTACCTGGCCCCACCCCCCACTGCTGCCACATCCAGCATCATTAGTGTCAGCTGGGTGGATGCAATGATGTGATGGGCTGGGGCTGAGGAAAAGAGAGGATCTGCAAGAAGCAGCTTAGTAGAAATGGGACGCTCACCTGGTGCAGGTTCTCCTCTTGCATGCACCCTCCACACATGTTGTGGTCTTAGTTTACAGAGGAACCGTTAACCAAATGCCCACTCTCAATGAGAGACAGATACGTAGTTAGGTGTGCTGGGCCACCATCAGAAGGTACTGGGGGGATAATTATCGCCGCCCTGTTGGCTTTTATATGATAAGGGGGGCCCAGCCATGCTGTGTCTCCTGGATTAGCCAGGCCCCCCTTGAACTGCCAAAGTAGGAGCCGAGTTGCGCTTTTTTCAAACTATAGTCCGGCCCTTCAACAGTCTGAGGGACTATGCACTGGCCCCCTGTATAAAAAGTTTGAGTGTTTGAGGATCCCTGCCTTAGAAGGAGGCCACATTGGTCATGGTGTGGCAGTAAATTTTTGTTGTGGCCTGATATTATCTGGAACATGGTCACCATTCACACCATTCATTCACAAAGAGATACCATCATTTTATATCATATTTAACATCAGCAACAGTGGATAAAAACGATGACCCACTCCTGACCCTAGAGAACCCAAAACCATCAGAGCCTTAGTTTTACCTCAACCTGAACCCACTGGGAGGTTTGCTGAAGCTCAAGGTGGCAGGTTTGGCAAAAGTTGTAAACTACCACCATCAGTCAGACTTTGTTACCCGCAGGTCCTGCTGATAGTTTGGTCTTAAAAGAGGCTTAGATTAAAAAGTACAAAAGACCCTTATTTGACAAGGGCTTTGGGATAACATACTGTACATAGTATGTTAGGTTGAATAAAGGCACACATCCATCAAGTTCAATTATTACTATAACTATTTAAATTCCTTCATGCTCCAAGATGGCAATGGAACCGGTGGATGAACTTGTACTATGAGCTATCTTCCATAACCCTGTATTACCTCCCTTGCTAAAAAGACATCCAACCCCTTCTGAAAGTTTCTTAAATTTTTAATTTAAGCCTTCTGATTCACATATGTCCCATGTCTCACTATACATATACTCAATGCTAGTTCAATGGGTGTGGTGTAAGATCAGATAAATAAAAGTCTGGCTCCAATAGAAGGCAGGGAAGTGGCTGTTAGAACTAGAAACTCTTGCTGTCTAGCTATTCTCTGGGCCCTATGAATCCACTGGAGGCCCTCTCTTGGAAACATTGATGTTACTCCAAGACCAGACCCTAACTGGCAATATGGGTTCTGTAAAATGACAGAGGGGCTGTTGTAAGATGCCATAGACACTTTTTATTGGACTGGTGGGGAGATGTTTGGGCCTCTGTGTATCTTTTTTGAATCCCAGCTCAGACCTGCCCAAGACTGCAACTAAAAACCTCATAATCCACATTGATTTTTACCTGCCATTGCTGGGTCATCTGTGACTAATTGTAGCCCTGGCACTGATTGAACCCTTGGAGAGTTTCTACACTACTTAAGGAGCTTTATACGTATTCTAGCTCAGCCTGCTGGGGAATGTTGCTAAACGCTTTACAGAAACATGAAGTACAGATGCAATCACTTTGGATGGTGAGTTAAATGCGTCACGACTTAACTCATTTATCTCATTTATCCCACTTATCACAGAATATTGTGTCACAGCATCCCATCCAATTAAAGAGTTCACCATTGAAAACAATGGAGCTTTGATATGCTAATGAAAAGGTTAAATGCATTAAATGAGTTAAGATAACTTTAGATAACACAGTTTCTTCAATTAATGCTGAGTCACGACGCATTTAACTTACAAATCCAAGTGACTCTATCTGTATATGTAAAATAGGAGAACTTTATCCATGAATGGATGAGATTCTACGTTACCAACAATTTGGTACATCCATCATACGTCCATTAGATCCATTGTTTTAGAAGCATCCTACAGATATGGGATTTATTATCCAGAATATTGCTTTTATGCAGAATGCTGGGGTTTTCCAGAATGCTGGGGACCTGGCACTGTCCAGAATGCTGGTGAAGTAGAGTTATTCAAGGTGATGTGGGCCTGGAGTTATACAAAATGAGCTAATGATACTAATAACCAACAAGAGAAAAATATGCAGTAGATGTGCCTTCTTCAACAATACACAAATTGAAATGGCATTGTTGATTTCAGAACATTCTAAATAACAGATCCCATACCTGTATCAATGGATCCAGAGGAAGGAAAAAATCGCTCACAGTAGAGCAGCTACCAAAGAAAGGAAACAACTCCTTGTTAGGCTCAAAGTCAGTAAAATAAGACCAAGATCGACAAGCGTGACTCCACGGTCAGTAGTTCCCATTCCTGCTTGCTCTCCTACCAAGTTCTGAATAATAAGTCATTACATTCATTCAACTTCTCTGCATTCTGCGGTCATCTACGTAGCCATCGTTTCCCTGCCCCCTCTTGGCGAAATCCCAGCACAAAGCAAGAGTAAATAAGAAAATGTGACTGCGGCTAAGGGTGATTGAAGTGCATTTACCATGACTTGACAGTTGAGTTTACAAACTCACAGAACCTCAAACCACGGCTTCCACCATCACCCTGACATCATTACAGAAATTAATTTACAGAGGCGCTCTTGTAAAATTTGCAGTGACGAGATTTTGCTCTCTCGAAATCCAACAATGGTGTTCATGGAGGAATTTTATTCTTTATTTGTTGATATTTTTTTCTCTCCTCACTTTGCTATTTGTTGTGAGTTGCAGATATTTAAAGCATGGCAATGTTTTGTATGCTTGGTTGTGGTGTATCCTTTAACACTGTAGAAAACCAACTATGAGATCTCGAGAGACTAACTTGGGAAATGATAACACTGTTAGAACAATCTCCGAAATAAATTTTCCCACCAGTGGTGACTGAGTATTTGTATAGACGTATGTCTGGCTCCAGCTTCGGCTGTTGTGGTTTTTGTGGTTACAATTTCTTGGGCTGAAGGAAGCATCCCTCTGGGGTTTTTTTTTTTTTACTTTTTGGTCCATCTGGGATGCTATTTAAAATGTTTCATTTTTGTGCAGAACTTACAACAGGCTTCATGAAAGCAAATAACTACATAAAACTGACATCAACACTTTTCAGGCCTTTATTGTTTTGTTTCCAATGCAAAATATGAGTTGAAGGACCTAAAATCCAAGGGCATAACTACAAAGGAAGCAGACCCTACAGTTGCAGGGGGGCCCAGAAGTTACTGGGGTCTGTATGAGGCCCTAATTAATGAGCAATTTTGACATATATTGGAAACACAGGATGACCTCTGGATATGTTGGGGGCCCTAAAATGTATTTGCTGTGGGGCCCAGTAACATTTAGTTAAGCTACTGCCAAAATCACTGTGAAAAAATCTGCTAAATGTTGAAAAAAAATCACCAAACACTGAAAAAAAAAATCACAAAATGCATTGAAATCAAGGGGCTTCAAAATAATTTTGACAGAGCAACAATTTCAATGCAAGCAGCATTTTTACACGTGCAATGCTTTTGTCCAAAAAGTCAATAGGTGTCAATATAATTTTGACGTGTGACAATTTTGACCTGCAATGATTTGTTTTGTTGCAGCGAAATTTTCCACAGCAAATTTTCGTAACACTTTTGCAAAAACATTTGCAGCTGCCAAAGTGTGGACATTCGCTGCAAATCCATGTCAGGTAAATAAATCACCACTACAAGCAAAGCCTTCATTGTTAAACTAGACCTCGACTTGTCATAAATTATTGTTGCTTGGTGGTGCCATGTAAATCAATGATAATGATAAAAGATGGAGATAAATAATTATCACCCTGGGCATTTTCTTGAGTTCATGTACTCCAATGGCGTCCAACTGTCATTATCTTTCTTATACGTATTTACAGACAGCAGTGGAAAGTGGAATATTCTGACTAAGTTTCCCCTATTCAACCTCCCCTTCAGTACAGTAGACATGGCCCAAGAGTGTATAAATGGGCATCTATAGCATAGAGCCCATGTAATTGCACAACCTTTGGAGATGAAAATTACTGCCAGTCTATTGGGTGTAAATGGCAGCAACTGTCCCTATTAGGAAGGTGGCTCAAAGTGGATAACATAGTTACATAGTTAAATTAGGTTGAAAAAAGAAATCCATCAAGTTCAACTCCTCCAAATGAAAACCCAACATCCATACACACACCCCTCCATACCTTTCCTATAAATTATATATGCCCATATCTATACTAACTGTAGAGTTTAGTATCACAGTTAGTGTTTATGTATTGGCATTATTTTGACATAAAAACAAGAACCTATGGTCAAGGCTGGTATTAGATACAGAGGTGCCTTGTACTAGAGCACACCTTGCACCTTGTGCCACATGCACAGAGTAGGTAAATCAATAGACTGGGTCACAGGCTACTAACACAGGTATTTCTAGTAGGTGCCATTCTAAACCCTTCCTAGCACATAGCTTTGGCAGGTTTCATATCTTTAATATCAATTCCAGTTTTGTCAACGTAGAAGCACAGATGTACTGTTTAGCTGTTAATGGAAAATAAACATAAAATATATTATGACCATCATGTTCACGTCAGCAGAATCCCTAGACTGACCCAATCACTTGCCTTTGGCAAGGAGCATTCACAGAAAAATTGTGGTGTGATCCCTAACCGTTTAAGAGGTTAAAAATGTTTTTTTTTTTTTAAGTAATAGTAATAAGGCTCAATGTTAGACTGAGAAAAGCTGCAGTTAACTTTAAGGGGGCCATTCATCAAAATCTGAAAAGTTCTCATTGTTTTCTATAAATTACAATCAATAAGTTTTTCCAAAAAATCCTTGTGCATGAAAAAACTAAAATAAAAATAGAAAAAAAAAACAAATTGTATGAATTTTCAGATTTGTTGCCAAAAACTGTGACTTTTTAAGATTTGATGCCAGAAAACCACAATATCTTCGGATTACTGAACAAAGCCCAGCATAGATCAGCATATCAGTGCGATATCTGCCATTGACGTCTACATGAACTCAGCAGGTCTGAGTTGGAGTACTTTTTTATTCTGACTTTTAACTCCATCAGAGTTTAATACATTTCAAAAATGTTTTTCTCCTTAAAAAGTCAGAACAAAAAAAAAATAGGACTATCAGTGAGTCTTGATGTGAGTTTCTTTGTCAATGCAGTTTACTTGCATGTGATATGTTGCATCATGATTCTCATTTCCCTGTGGCACATTAAATAATTAGGCAGCATTTGGCACCAATCAACCTGTACCAAATGCACCAACTATTTGGACTCTCATTAGTTGCCTAGTGTTGCTTTGACAATGCAAACATCAAAGTGTTGATTGTTAGAGCTTTTATATCTGACTCATCTTGCTAATTGACGATCATCAATCCAATATTACTCACCAGTATCTCTGCCTTTGTAATGGTACGTTGGTTGCTTCCAACTTAACATTCTTTTTTTCTATGTGCCATCTCAATTGATTTATTCACTTCTGGCAAAGTGTGCTACATCCAGTCTTACACCTTTATATAATTTTTGTATGTTTTTGGGGGACCTCATCTGAGTAGCTTTTTAGCATTATATCCTTTAAAGATTTTTTTTTAGTGTTAGAGATTCACTTCATAACAACAATTTCTTAGATTAGTATGAGAAATTCCTAGCAAGACACCTAGTATTATTCCACCAGTTCTAATAAACATATTTCTTGGTTGCAGAGGTAGGGAAAAGCCAAGTTCTCCTTCATATATTGGACAACTTCTTTCCAAGAGGCTTGTAGTGGTGGATATTCCCACACCAAATAAAGGAAGGTGGCATTCACACCCTTTGTTGAATGTTTTTAGCATCTTGTGTTGTTCCAGCAATTACTAAATGAGGTCTACAATTCTCAGTGGGCTTAAGTCATTGTATATCATTTTGAAGCAATTTTTCATTCTGAACTATGTCTTTTGGGATCAATAAATGAGCCAATTCTTTTGCCAGGTAGGATTTCACCAAAACAAATGCCCATTGACTTTAATACATTTGGTCAATAAAGTCTCCGAAACAAAAAAGTGGCCACAAGAAAAGTGGCCATTGACTTTAATGCATTAGGAGTAAGAAAAAAAAATTGTTGCAGGTAAAAAAAATGTTGACGCCTATCGACTTCAATCTGTTCCGTGAAGATTTTGCCATTTTTAGGCAAAGTGAAATTGGACAATAAACAATGTCGATTGAAAGAAAACATCATAAGCTGTATACAGAGACCTTGGACACAAGTAAAGACCAATAAAGGGTGTAAAAAATTGACCCCTTATTCAGTAAAACCCCAGGTCTCAAGAATTGCAGATAATTGATTTCAAACCTGTATCTCTGGTCTTCATGTGCATGAAGAATAATGTCTAGTTTTGATGGATTCTGTTTTATAAACACATTTTCAGCTCAAATGTTTACAGTAATTACAATTTTCCAAATCTAAAATGTTTTACTTTTTAAAAGAAATGCAAAATGAATACAAAAAAAAAAAAAGAAAAGCTTTTCAAATGTGATGGACTCTAATATAATAATTCATTTGATCAAGTATCAGAAATCTATATTTCTTCAACCTACTAAAGTAAATGTGATTACAAATAGGCTAAATGTATACATTTTTCATTTGCTAATGTAAGAAATTGGAAGATTTATGAAATTGATGATGCATAAACATCTCTGTAAAATATTTCCCTGTATCTTGGTACACCAGCTAACAGATGCAACAAGGGTCAGAATTTGACCTCATTATTATCTGTTACTCCAGACTTTTAGTCTTTGACTTCACAGTGGGATGTCTCTCCAGCATTTAATAGAGGGCTTGGGTTTGACTCCCACCTTTTTAGAAAAGCAGGAAAAATATGGATGTCTCCTATAAAAGTTGAAGACTGAATGTCTAGGGCTGGCTTTGTATGACAACAAGGAAGAGACAATCATGGGTCAGTGTTCTGTTAATCAAGACCCGATTAGCGTTCCTGAAACTGCCATTTCAGATATATCTGCATCCGTTTGGAAGTGAGCAAATTGAGGCCTTCAAGTGATTTCTCTATTTGCTTTGTTGTATTTTTCTATCCATTACTACATAGTAACATAGTAAGTTAAAGATACATGTCCATCAAGTTTAATCTTTTAAGTCTGAATATAACCTGCCTAACTGCTATTTGATCCAGAGGAAGGCAAAAAACCCGATTTGAAGCCTCTCCAATTTGCCTCAGAGGGGAAAAATTCCTTCATGATGGCAATCAGTTTCTGGATCAACTTGTACTATGAGCTGCCATCCATTATCCTGTATTCCCTCCTTAGTAAAAAAAAAAGCCATCCAACCTCTTCTTAAAGCTATCTAATGTATCATTCAGGGAGAGAATGCCACATCTTCGCAGCTCTCACTGTAAAAAAAAAAAAACCCTTCTGAATATTTAGCCAGAACCTCCTTTCTTCTATTTAGAATGGGTGACCTTGCGTCTGCTGAAAGATCTAATGGAAATAAAGCATTAGAGAGATTATTATATGATCCCCTTATAATATATATATATTTATACATAATCATCGTATCACTCTAGGTTGAACAACCCCAACTTGTCCAGTCTTTCCTCATAGCTAAGATTTTCCATACCTTTTACCAGCTTAGTTGCCCTCTCTAATTCAATAATGTCCTGTTTGAGCACTGGAGACCAAAACTGTACGGCATATTCTAGATGAGGCCTTACAAGTGCTCTATAAAGTGGAAGAATGACCCCCTCCTCCCGTGACTATATGCCCCTTTTAATACAGCTCAAGATCTTGTTTGCCCTTGATGCTGCTGACTGGCATTGCTTGCTACAGACAAGTTTATCATCTACAAGGACTGTAAGCTTTGTCTCCATTATGGATTTGCCTAGGGCAGTCCCATTAAGGATATAAGTGGATATTTTTACATCCCAGTTGCATGAGTTTACATTTATGAACATTTAATCTCATTTGCCACGTAGCTGCCTACTTCCACTGTAGAGCACACAATTCACGAGACTTATAGTTAATGATACCGCCTGTTTGTTAAACATGTTATTAATTTATAGTTCTTAAAGGATTATCTGTTCGCTAGTACAATGTCGCTGCTAGACTGGAGTCATGGAAATTTTGTAATTATCTCATGTCTCCAAAAGAATAAACCAAACCAGTGATTTCCAACTTAATTCCTCGAGGGCACAAATATGCAGTTTTTTTTCCACGTGAACACATACCTAAATATATTGTTCAGCTAAATAAAGACCAAAATGGTTTACATTTGAAGGAAATTGTGTTTTGCTGCTGTTAAACTTAAAGTGTTCTGTTTTTCTGCAGCATATATAGATATGAGGTGGCTATGTATCTTGGCTCAGTAAAAGGTTGAGCAAATGCATTTTGGCAAATTAACAGCATGGTATGTCAGGGGCTCAAGTACTTGGTGCTGCCAAAACCATGCCTGGTGTAGTAAGCTTCAGTGCTCTGTCATGTTAGGCATAACATAAAGTTCCAGAGAAAAGGAAAATATTGTCCCTGGTTATTATCCCTGATTCCCTGGACCCTTTTTAAGGCACCCTATTATATAATATAAGAATATTACAAGTTTCTAAGTATGAAAACATAAAAGCAAAGTTATCACCCATATGGTATAAGGCATAATGTGCCCTTTAATGTAAACTATAAGGATATTAGAAGTCACTGAGGGGTGTGACCATATAAAGGCACAAGGCT
>CM044444.1:2794479-2827448 GCA_024363595.1 Xenopus borealis | reverse complement strand
GGCCTTCAGACTGGGCCCCCTTAGCTCATAACAAGGTTACAGATATATAGATACATTGGGATAACAGCCACCCTGCTATTGTTCCAGGGGTACCCAAAAAAACTCACCCCAAATCTCACCATAACTGGCCTTCAGACAGTGTCCCCCTGAGCTCATAACAATATTACAAATATATAGACACCAAAGAGGAAAGTCAGCGCACACCCTTTTAAATAAAATATCATGCTCATACAAAGGAGACTCCCCAGTCGGGTCTGCAAAACATTTAAGACCATGGAGAGCAAACTTATTGTAAAGAATTCACTAATTTATTGAAAAAAACAAAATTACAAAATATGATCAAAATAGCAAAAAAAGAAAGATAGAATTTTTTTTTACAAATATATAGAAACATTGGGGTAACAGTCATACTACTATAGTTCCAGTGAACCCCCAATCTTGCCCTAACTAGCCTTTAGACTGGACTCCCTTTTGCATATAACAGGGTTACAGATATACAAAACATGTATGTAACACACATTCTACTATCATACAAGGGCTTTTCAGGATCACAAAGGAAGAAAATCTCACCCAACTGGCCTTTAAGCTGGGCTGCCCTCTTGGGGAACATCTGACATTGGCCAAAAATGCTACATGGATTAAGTGCACAAGGATATATTTGAATACTGAAACACAAATGAGGGAGAACATTTTGGTCAAACATTTCAACTGCCTTGGGCTTCTCATCCCACAGAAACATTTGTTTTGTTTTTGTTTAGCAAATTACAATGTTTTATATTATTTTACAATAAAACATTTAAAAAACCTGGAGCTTTCATCTTATATCCATGGCCTCAACCTTTTCTTACCAAAAAAAACAACACAAACCAAGATAGTCTTGCAGGAATGTTGAAGATAAGTAACACATCTCTCATTGGTCTCTATCCTGGTTTGATATCTAAGCCATGTGTAGCTGTAAAATGAAAATCTATTACTTACAGTTTCACCGTAACAATATGGCAGGGTAAACTCTACAGGAACCATTTCAGGAAAGATTGTCATTTCTATCTAACATGGGCAACATGTGGGTATCTGTTTTATTGCATCTTTCTTGATCTTGATGTCATTTGGCTTTTTTTATTCCTCTGCCAGGCCTTGTTCTTCACAAATGTTTGGTTCTGTTCTGGGACCATATCTTCTCCTGCCTGTATTTCATAATCAACCCTAAATGTGTTCCGACTGTATGAACCTTGGCATGGATATCAATTATAAAACAGGCATGGGAAACTCATCTCAACTAAGGTATAATTAATCCTTATTGGAAACAAATCCAGCATACTGGGTTACTTGGGGGCAGATTTACTATTGGTCGAATTTCGAATGAAAAAAAAAATTTGACCAGGGAATAGTGAGGAATTAAAAAAATTTGAATTAGAATTCAAATTTTTTTAGCGCAATTCGATCGATCGATCGAATAGGGAAAATAACATCAATCGATCGAATGTTCGAATCAAATTTGAATTGAATATTCAAAAGATTTTTAAGCAATTTTTAATCGATCAAATTTTTCTTATTCGATCTTAGGGAATGATCCCCATTTCGGTAGGTTTAATCGGTTGAAGTAGGTGATCGAATTTAAATTTAAAGGGGAAGTATTCGACCATCGAATTTTTGAATATTCGAATAAAATTAAATTAGAATATTTGAATCATTTGTATTCGAATATTCGATGGGCGAATTTGGTTGAATTTGCCTAATTTGCATATTCGAAATTCAAATTCGAGTCTTTTTGAAAATTCTATCGAATATTCAAATCCCTCATGTGAATTTATGTGAATTTAGTAAATCTGCCCCTTACTGTTTACATGATTTCTGGTAGACATATATGATGAAGATCCAAATTATGGAAAGATCCGTTATCCCGAAAACTCCAGGTCCCGAGCAATCTGGATAAGAGGTTGCACACCTGTACGTAATTGCCTGCCCATGAATTTAGTGGTACTTGACTGCAAACATTCTTGTTGGACAGAACTCATAGTAGGGAGCATCTTCACTGCAGCCGCTTTTTTGCACACTGACTTCCAAGACGGGCATTATCCTTTCTATGTTTTTCTTTGTTTCTTTTGTTTCAATTATTATATATATCTACAATGATTATCTATCTATATATCTATCTAACTATCTATCTATCTATCAATCATCTACCTAAACACACATTAAACTATTTGACACAGCCCAGGAATTTTCATTTTAAAATATATCCAAAAGGGGGCAGTGTTGGAATTTTCATGTAATATATTTGTTAAACGTGTCTCACTGAAGATTCAATAGAGAATTTGTCTCACTGAAGATTCAATAAGAATTTTAAAGAATGTTTTTAAATATAAGATATAAAAAGTGTCTAAACACTTGCCCCCATATTGAGCTAAGTTTGCTCAGGAGCAGTAACCCATAGCAACCAATTATATGTATGGATTTCAACATGTGACCAGTAAATTCTACCTGCTGATTGCTGGTTGCTATGAGCCCTGGGCAAAGTTAGTGCATTTTATTACATGACCCAGTTAGATTGTAAGTTCTATTGGGCAGGGACCTTCTTACTCCTGTGGCTCATATGAGTAACTTTTTAGCTATGCATATTTATGTGTTTAAACTATTAATGCATTATTTACCTACTTGATATTATTCTTATAAAAAGTGTTTCATATTTTTTAATACACCATTTTCATAACAAAAGCAATTTAAACCTGCATAACATGTCTTGAAATTGGAATGATCAAGCAGCTGCAAATCAGAATAACATTAAAAAAACATTCAAATCAGTCAAAAACATAATTATAGGTTGATTGACTAAAAACATTTTATTACTTAGATATAATAGATAGATACAGGAATGGGATCTGCTATCCAAAAGCCCAGTATCCATAAAATTCTGAATTACAGAAACTACATTTTATCCAAATAATCCAAATGTTTTAAAATGTAATAACAAAAGAGTACCTTGTCAGAACTAAGATATCATTAATC
This sequence comes from Xenopus borealis, assembly GCA_024363595.1. Classification (NCBI taxonomy): domain Eukaryota; kingdom Metazoa; phylum Chordata; class Amphibia; order Anura; family Pipidae; genus Xenopus; species Xenopus borealis. The sequence goes on along the minus strand of CM044444.1, from coordinate 2,824,442 downwards.
CTTATTGGAAGCAAAACCAGCATATTGAGTTTAATCAATGTTTACATGATTTTCTAGTACACATAAGGTATGAAGATCCAAATTACAAGGTCCCAAGCATTCTGGATAGCAGGTCCTGTAGCAGACTAAAGAATCATGCTCAACTACAATTACAATAACAATTGATGTATTTGACACAGATATGGGACATTGAGCTGCTGTTTGGCTAAAGAACCTACCCCAATAGCATGTTCATTGGGCCACACTCAGTTCAATGAGAAAACATATACCATGATTTATCTCATGAAAACTCAATGGAGATCTATATGGAAATTGAAACTGGGTGGGGAGATGTTTTTCTCATCGAATAGAATCAAATATCAAGAAGACAATTTGGTTGTCAGTACTTCAAGGGGAAGTTCAGACATGATTTGGTCAAGATTTGTTTGTTTTCATTGCTGTCCACAGTATTCTCTAATGACTAAACTCACTTAAAATAAAAATAAAGACAAAATACAGCATGAAGAGGCATAGGTAGAAATTGGGGAAACTGAACACCCACATTTTTATGGTGTTTTTTAATATTGCAGAAAAAGATAATATTTTCCATGTGATGTGTTTGTGAGCAAATCCAAAAATATATGAAATTTTACAACTTCACAATTTCACTTACCTTTACCAGTAATTAAAAAACACTAACTCATCCCTATACCTAGAAAAGAAGAGAGAAGGAAAGAAAGAAAGAATTATGTCTTTACTGAAAATTGATTGTGAGTCATGTAATGTTTTCCTATTGAGACTATTGTATTCTGTAATCATATCATATGAAAATGTAACTTACAAATAACTCTGACTTTCTAAGGATTTCAAACTAATCAGATGAGTGTTTAGTGTCACATCTGCATTTTATCAGCACTGGATAATTGAACAGACACAATGCAATAAAGTGGCATGAGCAGGCATATGATAGTACCTGGCGACAGCAGTCATATAAAAAGAACCGTGGTTTAAGGATGACCACTAAAACAAAGTCCCCTGAATTTTATAGATCCCTCTGTCCATAAGGTTCACGTCATTTAACCACAGCTTGACCACTAATCACCTTTAATGATGGAATAGGTTAACACCTCATCCAGCTGGTATGCAACGAGGTGCTGACCACATCTCCAGCCTCAACATGTTGTCATTTTGCATCTGTTCCTTGTGCATCCCAAGTTCAGACACAGGTCATGTTGTTGCCATGTGAGTTGTAAATCTACAGAATGGGTGCAAAACAAACAAGCTTCTATAACATTTGTTTTATTCTGCTATACCATTTAGACAATCTATGAGCGTTATAGTTCTGTAAAGATACAGTATGTATTGTCTGCAATTTACTAATATGTTTCCAAATAGTCTTGATGAAGAACATGAAAGCAAGTGTTAGAGCACTAAGGGGTGAAAAACCTTTACCAGTGGGTACTTATAGAGGGGTAAGATGGATATTCCTGTATTTATCAGTGGGATATATTTCAATAGTAGATAATTATATAGTAGGAAACTGGCATGTGTCCATCAAGTTTGACCTTTCGATCAAGTAAATCTTGTCTAACTTCTGGATGTTCCAGAGGATAATAGTACCATTGCTTGAAAACATGAATCATTCTCAGCTATTTTACGCTACATGAATATTTCCATTATGTTGGTGTTGCCCCATAAATTTTATCACCATTAACTAAGCCTTCAGTCATCATTCTCCTTTGTAGGCTATATTACTTTAGAACTCATTAGGTAGCAGTTAAACAGACCACCCCTTATCATGACTACCACCTGCTAAGCAGCTGGGGTGAACTCATTCCAAACATCAAGAATATATTTGCTTAACACTGTGACTAAATTTTTTTACCACTGCTCAAAAACAAACCATAAATTGCACATGGATTAGTATACTTACCACACCTGTGAAACAAATAAACTTAGAATTTGAAGCCTAATGGGATACTATTGCATTAGAAAAACACATTTGGTGGCCAAAATGCCCATATTATTTCAATTGCCATATGCCTTAGATTAAAGTCATGCACAGAGATTTGTCTACATTTTGTTGCTTTCATTCTCATCTGGAAAAGTCTCAGTACAGAACACAAAAATTTGCAGAGGATTGTTTTCCTTTTTCCAACACTGTGGTCTGCCTGTGTCCAAGCCCAGTTGAAGTTGAAGTTCGTCAACTTCCAAAAATATTCTGTATGTACCTGGCTTTTTGCATCAGAACCTTATCATGCCAATACAGGAGACAGTTTCGTACAAACTGCTGCCACATAGTCATCATGGAATTGTAAAAAAAAATGTACTCTGTAGTGCTAAGGTTTAATTGCAATTGACCTAGGCGTCCTTACCCAAACCATGCAAAACAACCCTAAGTCATTATTCCTCTTCCACCAAACCTTTTCATTAGTATTATACACAACTTCTGGTTGTCTTCTCCTGGTATCTGGCAAACTCAGACTTTTTATCATTCTTCCAGATGGTGGAAGGAAATATATAACTCAAAGGGACTTGTTTCCATTGCTCCAGCCAAGGTTTGGAAGGGCACATGGAGATATTAGGTTTTTCTTCCTGTGTTCACCCATGAGAACCCATGAATAGTTCCTGTGCTGACATTGCTTCAGCAGATACATGCTGTACAGTACATACCAAAAACTTTGCTCATCACTACTGAGGATACTAGTGAAGATTAAATATGTTCTGTTTTGATTTGTCTCTGACAATTCCCACTCTAAATGCATTACAGTCATAGCATAGTAACATAGTAAGTTAGGCTGAAAAAAGACACATGTTCATCAATTTCAAACTTTTAACTTTTTTTTTAATCGGACTAGTCCCTGGATCAACATGTACTATGAGCTATCTTCCATAACCCTGTTTTCTCTCACAAGCCATCCAACCCCTTCTTAAAGTTATCTAATGTATCAGCCTGTACCACTGATTCAGGGAGAGAATTCCACATCTTCACAGATCTCACTGTAAGAAACACCTTCTGAATATTTAGGTGGAACCTCTTTTTTTCTAATCAGAATGGATGACCTTGTGTCAGCTGGAAAGACCTACTGGTGAATAAAGCATTAAAGAGATTATTATATGATGCCCTTATATATTTAAACATAGTTATCATATCACCACTTAAAGGACAATGAGAGTGTAAAATAGAATAAGGCTAGAAATGGTGTATTTTGTATACTAAACATAAACATGAACTTACTGCACCACAAGCCTAATCAAACAAATGATTTATACAAAGTTGGCCACAGGGGGCTGTCATCTTGTAACTTTGTTATACATCTTTGTCTGACACTGGCACTGCACATGCTCAGTATGGTCTGCTTGAGTTCTGCATGGCTGGTAAGTAAGGCAGGGGCTCCCCCTGCTGTTCATAAGTGATTGTTTCCCTGCCAGAAGCACTAAATGAAGGGAGAATTTCACTGCATACAGTCAGGTTTCTTACAAAAACGGTACACATTTTAAAATTAAAGTATATTGGAGATAGATTTCTTTTTCATTAAAGAAAGTAAAAATTGGATTTTATTTCTTTGCCTTTCCTTGCCCTTTAAGCGCCTCTTCTCCAGTGTGAACATCACTAATTTGTCCAGTCTTTCCTCATAGATTTTCCATACCTTTTACCAGCTTAGATGCCTTTCTCTGTACCCCTTCTAATACAATAATATCCTGTGATGGAGACCAAAACTATATGGCATATTCTAGATGTGGCCTTACAAGTTTTCTATAAAGTGGAAGAATGACCCCCTCCTCAAGTGACTCTACAGCCAAGTTTATCATCTACAAGGAATCCAAGGTCATTTTCCATAATGGATTTGCCTAGTGCAGTCCCATTAAGCGTATAAGTGAATATTTTTATATCCCAGGTGCCTGACTTTACATTTATCAATATTGAATCTCATTTGCCACTTAGCTGCCCAGATTGCCAGTTTGTCAAGATCCTGTTGCAAGGATGCCACATCCTTGATGGAATTAATTGGGCTGGATAGTTTTGTGTCATTTGCAAACACTGATACATTACTTACAACATCCTCCCCTAAGTCATCAATGAACAAGTAAAATAAAAGTGGACCAATACCGAGCCCTGAGAGACCCCACTAAGAACCTTACTCCAAGTAGAGAATGTACCATTAACAACCACCCTCTGTACCCTATCCTGTAATCCCTTTTTGAATACTGGAACGACATCAGCTTTCCTCCAATCCATAGGCACTACACCAGATGAAAGTGAATCTGAGAAATCAGAAATAGGGGCTGGTCTAAAACTGAACTAAGCTCAATTAGAACCCATGGGTGTATGCCATCAGGCCCTGGAGCCTTGTTTACATTAATTTTTATTTAAGCTTTTGAATCATATCCTGAGTCAGCCACTGACTAGACTGAGCTGAGCCACTAGCCCAGCTACAGTATGAAGTGAGCCTGGGAACTCAGACTCCTCTATGGGCATTTTTCTTGTATCAGTTTTTTTGTCTCACTAACTTTTTATCCAAATGCATTTACTGTAAGTCAATGGCCATATTTTCTTATGACAATTTTTATTGTCTCAGCGACAATCTTCTCTTGGTGACTTTTGTGTTGGGGAAATTATTTGAGATGGAGTTTTGGTGCCATTTCACAAAATAAATTTGCAGATGGTGAAGTGCAGCAATTTGTTCACTGCCAATCCGTGGCTTTTAGCTAAAAATATGTGACGTAGCAATTCAGTGTATATACAGTATGACTAATTCATGACTACTTTACCTACTGAAGAGTCCTAGTGACAGATATGTAATACATTATAATCATTATAATGTTGTTTCCTAAGTGCAGCTGGAAAAAAGAAAAAAAATCAGAGTAGATATAATGCTCTTGTAATATTACTAAGGATAATTAATGTGTTGTCAACACATCTTGAAATGCTGCTTCCTTGCTCATTGCTAAATCTCCAATCATTCAGTCATTTATTACTTATACAAACCCGACCACCAGACACTATACAACACAGTTAACTTGCGTGCAAAAAAAACACAGCAGTGTAATCAGATCAAACTAGAACTGAGTCAAATGCTTTATAGGTTGATGATTAAAACAAAACCCTACTATTTTAAAGGAACAGTTCAGGGTAAAAATAAAAACTGGGTAAATAGGCCTGTCTATTTATCCAGTTTTTACTTTTATACTGAACATTTCCTTTAAACAAAAAAAATACAGAAGATGAACATTTTCATTCCCAGCATCACTGATGTCAGCTAAAACCTAGAGGTAAGGTCCTGCCATGATTACTGGTGTAATCCCTCAAACAATCCATTTCCAACATTACCATGAGTGGTAATCAGAAAGACCCTGCACCTGTGCAAACATGTTTTTGTATAGCACAGCTTTGTGAATTATTATCTAATTTGAGTAGAAGAAGTAGCCTTAGTTCTTTTATGTTTTGTGCTTTATGACAGTTTCAGGTACTCCACAGAATAGAGATTAGAAGTTGTTAGTGAATAACTATATATATATGAGGAGGAAACCATATACACCAAGAACCTAGGAGTTCTGGTTGGGTAAATGGCTAGCATTGACAAAATTGTACTTCACCAAGATGTCCATTAGAGAACTATAAAATACTTTTTAATATGCTAATAAAAAAAAGATTTTAACTGTGAGCGTTATGGATTTCTCTCTCTAAAGTTGTTATACTGGCAGATATGTTAGCTAACTTCAAGAAGGGGCTGGATGGGTTCTTAGCAAGTGAGAAAATACAGAATTTCTGAAATTAGTTCTTACTTGATGTAGGGACAGGTCCCATTCCGATATTGAAATCAGGAGGCTAATTGAAGAGGCTTCTGATGGGGTTTCTCAATTTCCTCTGGATCAACTAGTGGTTAGGCAGGTTGAACCCAATAGATGCATGTTTCTTTCAACCTAAACTACTATGTTACTTTGTAATGTGTGGTCGAAATGCATCTATATGAAAGGTACTAAATAGTCTGCACCTTGTTACAAAATGTTTCCCTATATTCATACCTACTCTTATTTATCATATCTTATCATGTCTTGACCCTTTTGGCCTACAGTTTCATGGCATGCTAAGCCATGTAATCCAATTGCACCCCTTACTCTAACACAGAGTTGGGTTTGAGAAGGAATACTGAAATCAAATACTGATTCACAGCAATAGCAGGTAGAATTTAAGATAAATTTGTACTTTACAGCTAAAATAAATAGACGACTTTGTGTAATAGACTCATGCATACATATAAGATATAACTTATAAAACAAAAGCCAAATGGCATAAACAATGATCAATATATAACAAACTAAAAAAAGACATCTGATTTGAAGAACCTTTGTCTATGTTTGTATTCAAACTTACATATTGCTTTAGTTTTCCTCAAACAACCCCCTCCCCCTCTTGGGAATTAGTTTCATTCTCTTAAGATAATGACAGACTTTTGCAAACCAAATGGGACATTTTTACATATCTCAAAATATAGCATGATGTGTTTTATGAGTGGTAACTGTTAATTACAGAGCCAAAAAATGAGTTAATTGTGAGGTTCTGATATAGAAAAGCTAAAATTATTGTGGTGCCAGAAGTATCGGCAATTTGATTTTGGCAAATAAATATTTATTTCCTTTTTTTTTAATGAACTCAACCACAGATTTTGAACATTGGTGGCAAATGCAACCACAACGGAACCATGATATAAAAGCTTGATTTGTGCAATAATTTAGAGTGTGCCTTGTCTCTAAATAGCCTATATGTCTATCAGTTAATTATGGTATCATGTGGTTTCAAGCACTTTGCATATACATATTGTGTTGTATAGACTTTTTTACACTGGTGCCTGTGGTGAAACCATGAACCCATTACACCACAGGCAGACGTTACAATTATGTTTCAAAGTCTTATCTAGGAAAAAAAGACAGGATAGAGGTCCAATGAGTGCAGTAACATATTTAATTTTAGTGGAACAGAGACAGGTGCAAAGCTCTTTGAAGCTGTGAAGCCTAGGTCTTCCTGACTTTACCAGCAACATACCTGTAGCTTTGACATCCTACCTGGATTTGAACTTGTTGCCTGCTGGTTACTATACAGACTGTCATACCTCTGCTCCTCTGCAGACAGCTACAATCCTGGCTTATTGCTTTGGTATTTTTGAGTTTTCATGTAGGTATGGCTTGTCAATTTGGCTACAGGTGCTCTGAGTAACCATCAGCCTGTCTATAAATGTTCAAGTATCCAAGTTCTGAGCTAACTCACTCATAATAGGTAAATATTATAGGTCAAGGTTGGTGGACCTAAGTGCTCTGATTTCGCTACTTTTGTTTCCTGGTTATTGCTCCTTTGTCCCTTGTGTTGACTTTGTCCTTACTGTCTATTTCCCTGCAATATATATTTGGCTCCCTTATCAGTCCCTGTGGGAGTCACTGGATGCTCATTCAACAAAAACTTGTTTGTACCCAAGTAGGTGAAGGCCAGGCCCAAAGCCAAGAATATTTTTTAAAGCCAGGAAAGCTCATCTAAACAGGAATCCAGATGCCTTTATGGGGTTTGGATTTGCCCTACATGACAATGGATATTAATTTAAATAAAGCACAAGTCATAGCAGGCAGATACACAAGATATTCTGAAACTGTTGGGGTTGTCCCTGGGGTGGTGGTGCTTGAATAGTGAGAGTGGGGGTATGAAGCCTGAAAGTTAGTTATGGTAAGATTTAGTTATAATACCTGGTTATTCGTGTAGATATGCATAAAAGCCCAGCATGAAGGTCACTGAGGTGGAGTTAGGGTGAAAACATATTTGTTGTCCTAGATATTTTTTCTATAGAATCTCTAGCTAATAATATTGATATATATATATATTATAATATACTTGAACTAAAAAAGTTTGACAATCACTGGATAAGGTGTCAAGTACAAGCTCACATTGTACTTTACCTTCAGATTTTAATTTAAAATTATAGACAAATAAACCTCAACAGTATCTGCAGAGGTTGGTTTGTAAGTATTACTATGAAAATACACAACTACTTTGATGATAAACCCTCATACAAACACTGGAACAAAATTTAGAAAATAAACTAAAAATGTAAAGGAGAATCTGCTTTATCTCCCTCCCCCCAGCTGTTATTAGATTTTGTCATTGTTTCTGCCTCAATGTGTTTGCCCATTTCCTTGGCAACCTTCTGTCAGCCCCCCCTCCCCAACTTCTTTGCTTATTCCGGCACCCTCTGTTATTTGCATTCTATCCAAGACCCCCTAATGGGATATTTCTATGGAAAAATGTGTACCTGCTTGAGTTGCCCACTGTTCTAGTATGCTTGATAGAGGAGACCATTTCACTGCCTTAATACAGAACAATACATATAGAGTTTTGAGTAGCTCAGAAAGTTAGAAACATATGACTTGATCCATTCATGCATTCATATGATCTCTTGGAACACTCCCCATTAAGGTGGTCATACACTGGTTAATGTATATATTTTGATGGATTAGCCCTTGAACTAACAGACAGATGCACATGTCCAACCAACCACATATGATTTCACCATCTTTCTATTCCATTTTGGGCCAAAGCCCCAACAAGCAAAATTGTGGGAAGTGAAAATGCACCATGAACCATCTGCCATGGTGCATCAAAAGCTAAAATATTTGAATCTGCCATATCAACCGAGTGACCAGCCAGCATACAAGTGCTGAAAATCTGTATAATAGCATCCTGGATGCATATAGTATGCAGAAGATGTAGATGTAGAAGTAGGCTTTTCCCTAGGCCTGAGCAAGAATAGGACATATTTCTTCTCTCTTTTTATTTTGTATATACACAGGCATATATAATATATAATATATATATAATAGTTTTGCTATAAATGTACAATAATGCTTTGCAAATGCAGGGCAAGGAATTGGGAGATGGAAATCCAAGTTCCACAAGTAGTAACACTTATAGAATGCCAGGAATCACGAAAGATCACCTTCCATTTCCCAAATCACCACTATTCATGATTTTGTTCATCACAGTCAAAAAGGATAGGGCCATGATGGTTCCCAGGAAATATATTGCAATAAACCAGCGCATGTGCCATAGATTTCGTCGGAACCACGAGTAATCAGTGTCATGGGGAAATGTTGAAGTCTGTTGATGTGGTTAAAGGGTGACAGCAGGACAAGCACATCAGATAATTAAAATAATAATAATAATGGGCAATTATAAAGGCATGTCGTTGCAGAGGAAGTGAAGCATTTCTGTTGCAGTCATTGAGAAGGGATGTGTCTGACTTAAAGAATGCAGGCAATTGAGAAGAATTCATTTAAGGAGTCACTAAAGAGTACCAGATGTGTGACTGTACTTCAGATCGGAAGAAGAGGTTGGATAGGCCGTTGCTGCCACTGACTAATTAGACAGGGGACTGCATACATTACCCTTGTGTTTTCGTCCTATAACTAAATCTGGTAATTGGCTCAACTCGTTAAAGCAATGCTAACTCCATGTTATTTGATATAAGTTCACTTCATACAAAAAAAATCCAATTCAAAGGGATACTGTCATACTGTCACAAACATTTTTTTTTTCCAAAATGCATCAGTTAATAGGGCTGCTCCAGCAGAATTCTGCACTGAAACCCATTTTCAAAAGAGCAAACAATTTTTATGATATTTCATTTTGAAGTCTGACGTGGGGCTAGGCATATTGTCAATTTCCCAGCTGCCCCAAGTCATGTGCTATGGCCATAAACGCGTGGCCCTTATGCACTTAGAGCTAATCCATAGTAGTTAGTCTCCTCAATGCACAGTTATGTTTTCCCCTTTTAATTAATCTAAATTTAATGTTCAAGAAATTATAATTCAATGTATTCTAAACTATATAAACAGGTACCTTAAAACTATGCCAGGTATACCCTTTGCAAAGCACAATTATGCAGGAACAATCTTCCTAAGTATGATAATGGCCTCTAAAGGGAGGTACAATACAACTATGAAAGCATAGATATTACCCTGAACTGAACACAACTGAACCTGAAGAGCCCCTTTAGGTTTGTTTATATCCTTTACATTGGGATACTATAAATCTATGGAGTGGAGTAGGTATTCCCAGAGACTGACATTTCAAGCATGGTTACTCCCTTTGTGCTATTTGTAGGACATTCCCTTCTCCCACATTTCTCTTCCTGGGTTGCTTTGTTAAAGGACGAGGAACTAAAGAAGAAGGTAGAAATGTTGTACATGATGTTCTGTGCTTGTGTACCAGCCCAAGGCAACCACAGCCCTTTAGCAATAAATATTGGTGTCTCTAAAGATGCCTCAGTATCTCCCCATCTGCAAATGTTCAGTTACTGAGCTTAGGGACTCAAAATAAACAGTACATATACAATAGAAATGTCACATTATAAGGCTGATTAGCAATTAATATGGATAATTACTACATGGTAGCAAAGAAACCAGTGCAGTTAGCATCAGAATTTTATAATCAGCCCTGTAGCATCAGCTTATATTACAGACCATATTTATGCTTGATAATTTGCAATGACCCCTAAGCTTAGCTTCTCAACAGCTGCTCAGAGCCCACTGAGCATGTGAGTGCCAAAGACACTTTCCAAGATGGTGACCCCCTGTGACAAGTTTGAAGTCCTGGAACATTGCTGCTATAGAGAAGCTGAAACTTTAGGCTGGTACAATAACTTCAGTATATAAAACATGCCATTTTTAGCCCTATTCATTTTTAGGGTTTAGTTCTCCTTTAAAACAAACTTACAGTTGTAACAAATGTCACTTTTTCAGTTTGAACCATTGTACTATTGTTACTGACAGAATGGCAGCTCACATATTTGGAGAGAAGCTGAACCTAAACAAAAGGAAGGAAAAAAACTAAATTGTGACCAATGTGTTCCACATATGATGGCAATGCCCTAAAGTGATATGGCTTTGTTCATGAATTTGCAATTTGATGCATTCTTTTCTAGACATTTCTCTAAATAGATGCCCAGAGGATGCATTACTCAGTGAAGGAATCCCAAACATTGCCCAAATAAGCAGAAATTAATGACTTCCATTTTTTTTTTACGGCAGCCAGGATGGCTTTGGCAAAACTGTGAAACACTCTAAGGCTTAGGAGAAAGATCAGAGAAATGCAGATACAAAAAGTTGGTCAGATTAAAATGCACACAGAGACATGTGTGTCAGTAACAATAATACAATGGTTCAAACTGAAAAAGTCATTCATCATTCATACCTGGGATCATGGAACTTCTGCAGAACTGCTCCCAGAGTACTAAATTACACTAATTATTTAGTGAATTAAACCTAATAATCGGAGCACTAGGCTGTATTAGAGACATCACTCTCGTCTTAGTGGTCTCATCGTACTTGTACTGGCCTTCATAAACAACACCATTTGACTTTCTGGGAAGCAAATTGCCTGATCATGAACATTTTACATACATTCATTTTTCAAATATTTGTTGACTCATCCTGATGACTTCAGCATTCATGAGCAGGTTCTTTATTGACTCTGTGCATCATCGGAGCCTCCCCAGACATTATTAATGACCTAGAAGCTTTAATGATCCAAAAACTCTGCTCCCCCATATTAATTTTTATCTAAGATAAGGATGGATTACTAAAGATTAACATGCCATATAGTCAAACATGGTTTGGTGCATTTATCAACTGGGTGAATCCACTTTGAAGAATTTTCTTTTTTTTTACTTTTAAGACGTCTGTTGTCTACTATTGTTCTATGGTGACATGAAGGTACCTGCATATCTTTGGCAAATATTATTTCTATGTAGGTTACATTATAATTTTTGATTCTGTGTTGTCATGTTGTGTTTATGTGTTTATATGGTGGCTGAAATTGAAAAAGACATATACCGTACAACTTAAGAAAAAATTCTTCCTGATTTTAAAAGGGCAACTGGACATCCAGCCCTTTCTTGGCACTATTTAATGTATCTAATAAATTCTGTATTTTTTTTTGTGAAACTGTGGGAAATAGACACCACAAGAAAAAACACCCATTGACTTTAAGGTATTTGGAAAAAAAAGATGCCAAGTTAAAAATGTCACTACCCAGTACATTTGGAGAGATGAAAAAAAAAGTTGTGGGCATAAAAAAAGGTGTCTGTTGACTTCAATGCGTTTTCCACCACTTAACATATTTTTCATTGGTTTCACATTTTTTCAGTGAAGCAAAACTTGTGCTGTATTTATCTTATAGAGAAAGGCATTTTGGCTGCATTTAGCCAATCCAACCCCTATCTTATTGTTTACTTTTTATTATTATTTCAGTCATGTATATCACAAGACAGTTCTTTAAGGCTTACCTCATTGCCACAGAGCCTTCCAATGGAAACCCAACCATCTCAGTGTCAATGGAGATGCTTAGCACTTCAACTAGTCAAATATGGCAGCTGCAACTATTTCAGTAGTGATAAACTAGGGTATCACATGCTAAACCTTACACAACTGATTAGAGTTCCAAAGCAGTGGTCAGTTAATGTGACCCCAGCATGATAAATACACTGTACACCTCCTATCATGCAATAATTGCATTATGCTAATTATGTTACTTTGATGACTTCATGAATATGAAATTTAAGAAAAATAGCAAATCAAATAATTAAATTTCACTGTATGCTCTGCCTTCAGTTTGATTGTCCACGGTATTCAAACAGGAACTTTTCTGAATACAAGACATTCTACAATTAGAATTATTTTAATGGCAGGATGTGGTTGGTACTGAGAAGCTGATCTCATCTTTGTTAATCACAAGAATAGCATTTAGTACAAATCCTTGCAGGAGATTGTTAGGCCTGGTGATTTGATACTTCCCATATCATTTTTCCTGTCTGACAGTTCTTTACATTGATTTTTGTTTGCAGCCGCAAAGATTTCTAAATGTAAAATATAAATGCATACAAAATAGCTCTGATTTATAAGGTATTGGCGTGTTCTTTTAGAAAAGGTTTTTTTTTTAGGGTAGGGCAAAAAGATAATTACCACTGGACCCATAGCATCAATGTGTTAAAGAAGAACTAAACTCTATAAATAAATATGGCTAAAAATGCTATATATTATTTACTGAACTCACTGCACCAGCCTAAAGTTTTAGCTTGTCAATACCAGAAATGATCCAGGTCTGTCCTGTCTGACACTCACATGCTCACTGGGCTCTGAGCAGCTGTTGAGAAGCTAAGCTTAGGGGTCATCACTAGTTATCCAGCAGCAGAAAATGAGGCTCCCCTGTAATATAAACCAATGCTACAGGGCTGATTATTAAATTATGATGCTTACTGCACTGGTTTATGTGCTGCCATGTAGTAATTATCTGTATTAAAGGAAAACTATACCCCTCAAACAATGTAGGTCTGTATAAAAATATATTGCATAAAAACAACTCATAGGTAAAACCCTGCTTCATGTAAATAAAAATGTTTCATAATAATACACTTTTTTAGTAGCATGTGCCATTGGATCATCCTAAATAGAAAATAGCCACTTGGGATCTTATGATTCAGCAGTGCACACAAACATACCAAATAAACTATAAAGTTAGGTCACATGAGACAATTAACAGACAGAGTTGTGTCTTTTGCTTCCACACTTCTTCCTGTTACAGTTAGAGTTGAAATATTTCTGGTCAGGTGATCTCTGAGGCAGCACACAGACAAGAAATGGTGGTTCAAGGCAAGGGATGTAAAAGGGCAATATTTACTTAAATACATATTCCAGTTTGGTAAGATTCTTTAATATGCCACTTAATTTGATAAAAATCTGTTGCTCATGTATTCATTTTGGGGGTATAGTTTTCCTTTAATGACTAATCAGCCTTATATGGTGTCATTTCTATTCTATGTGTACTGTATATTGTGAGTGGGTCCCTAAGCTCAGTAAGTGACAGCAGCACAGAGCATGTGAATCAGTGAATCAGTAGAAAAGAAGATGGGGAGCTACTGGGGCATCTACTGGGGAGACACAGATCTTTACTGCTAAAGGGCTGTGGTTGCCTTGGGCTGATACACAAGCACAAAACATCACGTACAAAACTTCTAGCCTACCTCTTTAGTTTAACTTTCATTGTCCTTTAAAGACAAACTCACAAATAGAATTGAGGCTCCTTGGATGTGTTAAAGAGAAACAGAAAAATGACACATTATATAGATAGGGAGATATATAATGATGAAGATGATTACACATAGATGACAGATGATGATGATGATTGATATTGATTATAGATACAGTAGATGATAGATACAGCAGATGGTAAATACAGTAGATGATAGACAGATAGATAGATAGATAGATTGATTGATAGATCGATAGAGAGATAATAGACAGAAAGGTAGAAGGCTTATAACCTCACTGCCCTCACTATAAGGAAACCTTTCAACTGGTTCAAGTGAAAGTTCAATTTCTTGGGGGAAATTCACCTCGGAAGTCTTTGCCACAATTTGTGGGCTTAGGTCAGTTAGAATAGGGTGGATACATATAGGTCATATATATGTCTTTATTAGAGATGGTGCAAATGCTTGAAGTGGCCAATTATTGTCCAAGGAAGCAAAATAAAGACAAAAGAGATATTCTAATATTTGAGACATGAGCCGACCCTAAAAAAAATGTGGTATGCCCCTCAAATGGTTAAAAAACATTTTAAACATAAAAATGTAACTGTTAAAACTTTTAAACATTTAAAAACACCAGAATTTTTTTTTTCATTTTTATAGATTTTCAGCATACATAAGATTGAGGGGGGTGTAGATTCATTTTATCTGTTTTCCAGGTATAATCTGGCAAAGGAAACTCTGGCGAAAGGGTTAATGTAATGTAACCATCATGAGTGATAATTAGCCTGGTGAAACTCTGTTAGCGATGTACTCTTTCTCTAGCTCATTGTACTCTATGCTTGTTAGTGAATTAGCGATGTCTCTATTGATGGAATTTCTGGTGAAATATTTGCTATATGAAAAATTATCCCACCATCCATCTATAATATCCTCTAACATATATTTAAAGCATAACCATGAGTAAAAGTGAACAACCCTAATGCATAAAGAACCACCTCTAAGGCAGAGCACAAAGTTCAAGTTAGAAACTAAACTGAAGTTATTGCAAATATTCAATGAGATTGTTACCAATTCTCCTTTATAAAAGTGGAGTGTGGGCTTCTAAGCAGTGTTAAGACAAGCACTCTGATGTGGTATCACCTACACTGTAACAGGTGAATTACTGGTGTAACTAGTCTAGATTTTGTAGACATTGTTAGCCTATCAGAAAGGGAAATAAAAGCAACACCAGTCACATATAAAAGAAATTCCAGGGGCAGATGATATCGACAAAGTGAGAGAATGTTGATGGCATAGTCATTGAGAATGTGTTAAAGGAGCTGATAATCATATTGTAAAATCTGCAGTATACAATACTGTATACTACAGATTATACAATATGTAGTATACAATACTGTATATCATCTACAGTATATTAAGAAGATATTATGAACTGCTTGGTCTGTAGCTTCATGCCTGTCCTACCATAAGACTTAGTGACCCTTAATATCCATGTTACGCACAGTAGGATATACTCTACACCTTCTATTTATTCAGAGTTGGCAGGGAACACTGATTTTCTTTTAACTGCAATGTCCATGACTACTGGAATGTTTGAAGGCTACTCTGTAGAGTCTTGTAATAAAAAAACATTCCCTCTCCATCTCAATAAAGAGATAATGGAATATTAATGTTAGCTTGAGTGATTTTTGAGAGGAGTTCCAGGTTTTAAAACATGCCTTAACCAGATATAGTAGTTATAGTAGATTCATTTAGAGACTGTATAGTAGAAGCATGTTTTATTGGATAGTCTCTCGCTCAACAGGCTACTGTTGGTTAATTCATGTATTACAAACAGGTGTATTGACAGTAAGACTGAGCATTTATGGAAGCAACACTGACAGCAGCTTACATAACACTTTATAAATTTGTACCCCCACAAAACTATACCATCAGTAGTAACTGTTACTTATATTTGTAATGAAAAATATGCAATTGTTAATTTTACTGAGAATATTATCCCCTCGTATATTTTCCAACTCACCCATCATGTTCAATGGTCATTTTAGTCACCCACTTGAACACTGGGACCAGTCAGGGTTAGTCCTTCTGCCACAGTTCACTTATGCCCTCCCCTACGCATTTTACCAATGCAGGTTAATCACGATCATTTATGTTATCCTACCCACGGTGTAGGTTTCAAAGGACATAGTCCCCAACCAAGCTTTTGTCATTGTTTTGATGTTTTGAAATTATTAAGGAGGTCATAGCATGTTTTATGTTCTTATGTCTTTATTATTGAGGTAAACATATTCCTGAACTGGTCTCATTTGGAAAACTTGATGAATGGACATACTGTAGTATTGTAGTGTGTTTTCATTTTGTTAATTGATGTTGTCTCCTTCTGAAACTAACGCTAGTGTGTATGAAGTTTATGACGGTGATAGGTAGATTGTAAGTTCCACTGGGCAAAGAAAAAAGTAAATGATGAACAATCTCTTTCACCCCACCCAATAATTCTCATAGTAAAGAATGAGTTGACAGCTTCCCCAAGAGCAGTGATATATTGTTTTAAAAATTGTGTATGAATCAATCACAGAATAATAGAGGAAGGATGGAAAGCCAGAATGTCTGACTTTCCCGAATATTCATATCGTTAGGAGTAGAGACATGAACAGCTTAAATTAAAAGTCCTGTTTCTGCCATGTGTTGACAATTTACTAAGTACACTGGTAAGGCCCATTGCTTCGGCAGACATAATGGAGCCCAATTTGTGCAGAAGTTCCCAATAACAGTGAAATAACGTCACAAACATTCCAGGCCAAAAAAAAAGTTAAAATACCTTTGACTGTAACAAATGTACTAAATAATTTGGTAATTGTTTTTTAGATTTTCTGAAACCAATTTTGCATTTCCTTTGTTAATATTGTACTGTATAATTAAAAAAGTGCACAGGATATTCATTAGTTCAAAACAGACATATACATAAATACTCTGGATGCAGATATAATAGGATGCTGTAACAGGTCAAGTTAACACCCTCCCCAGTGTGATTTCCCTGTCTAATATATGCATTTCATAGGGGGTAGAACCAACACTCAACTGTAATGAAAGTTCTCTACCCTTCTTGGAAGCATAGAACCCCTCAAAGTGGCACAACTCCAACACAATCAAGTCAATAGACATGCACAGTCGTGTCTGTATATAAAGAGTAAATAATCATCAGCAGTGTATTGCATAATAAATTCCACATTTAAAATTCTGTTTATAAAAAAAACAAGTTTGTCTTCTATATTGATGACTTCATGTCAACAGTGCACATAAAGCAGATGAACCAAGTCTTCCTCTGTGAATTGTTGATTTGCTCAAACCAAGCAACATGGCAATTTAACCTCACTAGAGGAAATTCCTCTATAACCACTTAATCAGTCAGATATATTCCTGTATCAGTCACTAGTTAGTGATTATAGTTAGCAGATTATAGGTTCTTGAACTGGGCCTTCCACATTGATACATTATCAAGACTTAAATATTTAAGGGCTTAAACAACCTAAATGGTCACAGTCCTTCAAACACTTAGGGGGTTATTTATCAAAATCTGACAAGTTTTCACTATTTTCTGAAAACAGACTTTCCCCCCTTTTTATCAATACATTTTTCTGAAAATTTCTTGTGGGGGAAAACTCTCACTAAAATTATCAAAAAAATCTAAACCTCAGAATTTTTCAGATTTGTCGTGACTCTTTTTGATTTGATGCCCTGAAACCTTCTACTTTTTCGGATTTGATGTCCGAAACCAACAATCTTCAGATTATTGCATGAAATACAGCACAGATCAGGATCAATGAGACATCTGCCATTGACTTGTACATGAACTCAGCAGGTCGAGTTGGAGTACTTTTTTATTTGGACCATCTGTGAAAAAATAGTTTTTCCCTTAAAAAGTCTTACCAGAAAAAAATCTAACTTTAATAAACAACTCCTTAATTTTTCCAGTAACGAAAAAGTTCCACCTGACAAAAGTAAGCCTACATAAGTGTTTCAGAGTCCTAACTAGCTTGGTCACTTGTCACCTACTGTAACTTGGTTCTTGCACTCATAGACATCTGTCCTTACTAGAACTGTCATACATCATTTCCTCTACTCCCTTAACCTAATACACAACTCTTTCAGCTAGTGACTAAATACAATGAAATACACTTAACCAGCGTCATGACCACTCTCATGACTTGGAAATGCCATTGTTGAAAAGTCTGCAAGGACACCCGTTCTTTAGTCTTAGTAGAAAGTGACTCAAACTGTACTTGGAATAACAGATCTGTGAATCTTCTCAGTTACATTCTATGTCAAGTCTGCATTTTCATGCTCTTTAGATACTTGTAGAGCATTGAGTTAATTAAGAATTATATAAATAGTGTGACCTTCCTATTATGTAGTTATCCTTTACGATAAACATTTAAGTTTAGAAAAGTTCAAAAGGATTAGTTTCAATTCAATGCAATCAGCATAAGCATGAGCTGCTGAAAGTAACTGTGGGGGAAAAAAATGAGTTTAGCCCCCCCAGCTAAGGCTTACAGACAACTAAATAAAGAAATTACCAAGAGGAAACCTTCATAGTGCAATGTGATGCTAATAGTACTGTAAAATTTTCAGTTGCTGCTCTTTTTTCTTAAATCTTATACCTGACAAAATAGCTCCCTTCATCACCTTAGAGTACTCGACAACTACTGCTGATCCTAGACTGTTTATAATCAGTCCAAATAATACCAAAACTTATGGTAAAAGTGAGACATTTTTTTATTTACAAACATGGGCAAGGAACAATGTACAAATAAAGTCACAAAACCAGCAAGTTTTTTTTTACTTTGTACCCATTCCAACTGAATTTGCTAGCTGTGCCCTGACACTCCCCTCTATGAACACTTTTAATTAAATTTGAACTATCTCTGTACACAGGGGAGATGAGTGGAATATGGTTATGCCTTGGAACACCCAAATTCTGGAGCACCAGGTGTGACGTCTGTTAAACTAGGTTTGACACCCTGTGCCGCATCTCTGATAATTTAAAACTAATGACTAAATGAATATTTTATAGAACCCGAAGACAGCCCAATTGCCCCTTTCCATTTCAGGGACCTTCTGGGATAATTTTAATTGGCCAGACAACTAATCCCAGGTATGCTCCATGGCAAATAACCCGAAATAAGCAAAACAAGTTGACCCTGCTTATGAACTTTTTTAGTTAGATTTGGTAGTTAGATGTTATTGCATACAATCAATCGCAATGCACACTGTAGGATTCTTAGGGTCCTGAGCATTGTTTACTTGAGTGTACATTGTGCATGAGTTCTTTAACTCTGAAGTGATTTCTTCTTTTGAATTTTTTGGCTGCCTGACAAGCAGGTTTTTATTAACTTGCTCAGCAGGAAGCTCTGAAGGCAGAATCCATGCGAGAGTTTAGGAACTCTTGCATGATGTTAATAACTAAATGCCCAAGCCCGGAGCCTCAAGCATTCTTAAATCAGTCCCCCATTTAGATTTTTATCAGGAAGAACTTTTGCTTCAGGTATCCAAAATAGAGGGAAGAGAGATTCTATGACATGATACTCACTGTGGTTCAATTACTAACACTGGGCAAGTTTGCTCCACTGCAGTAACCAATAGAAACCTTCTAAGCTTCATTTATTAACTGCAGTAATGGGCCAATAAAAACAGTCATTGTAGACTTAAATTTATTGGACGCATAATATTTATGACTTTAGTAAATCAATCTAGTGCTTACTCTTTATTGAATAATATTCTAATGAATAGCATGAGGTACAATCCCCTAAACAACCTTTATAACCACTACAATGGCTCTTTTTTACAGTTTTAGTACAAGAAAATCATGAAAAATGATGGTGTATGGATTTTCTTCTCTTTAAACTATGATCAGCCTGCCCCCATATTTCTTACGTGTATGCAATGTAAACAAAATCCTTTCTGGGTCATCTAGTGTGCTCAGAAGAATGTCTTTTAGAGAGGTGAACATAACTGAGCCTGATGAATCATTCAGTTCATAGAAATCTGGGCCTTCAGGCGCTTATAAAACTAAACTGAGCCAGCACAAAATTCTTTCCTGAGTTTATAGTTTTGTTGCATTGACATCAAAATCTCCTGTCTGAGCAGTAAGCTCCCATAGAAAATATGTCTCCTGTGCTCTATTTATTCAGATGCCTATGAGTCATTCAGCTGTTCAGTGCTAAACTTGGGTTATATTATTTAATATGTCCTATAGCCAGATTAGAACAATGGTTACCATTGCATTTAGGTGAAATGGGAACAGAGCTCAGGGCTCAGGGTCAGTTTGGGCCTCAGGGAAAAACCCTGCAATATTGTCACTCCTCCCCATCTCAGATCCTCAACAAACTAAGGGTAAAGTGTGTTGAGGAGGAAGGGGCTGGTGGTGGGTGGGTAAACTAGTAGGTAGCTGCAGGGGCACCTTATGGGTGTGGGTGTCCCTGGCCTAGTAGCCCTACCATGACCCTGAATTTAGCTTTAATTTCAAGGTTGCCTCTGTGCATTGTACCAATAAACACACTAATTTTGACTCCACTTGCTGGAATTGGTACCATTCACTCTATAAAAATTTTAGCCACAACTTTCACAATTGTGATAAATGCAATGCTGCACTCTGCAACAATGACTCTTGGATTATAGGTAAAACATGCCAAAAATGTATGTGTGTGTTGACATATATACATACTGTACATTCAGCACCTGTTTAATGCAACCAATTCCTATTTATGTCCATATGGGTATAGTTTTTTGCATTAGTGACCCATCTAGTGTCACCAAAACATTTTTCTTTTTAACATTAGACTCCATATATTCAAGGTCTATCACAATGGCCAAATCATCCTATCACTTCTGAAAGTTTTCTGAACTAAAAACAGGAGAAAGTACACCAAAAAGGAGCAAAATTTCCTTGTTTTCAGTTGAAACTCAAAAGACAGGTATGGGATCCATTATTCAGAGCGCTTGACATATGGGGGTTTCTGTTAACTAGAAAGCTTGGAATTACAGTCATTCCCATAGACTCTATTTTTATCAAATGGAGATCCAAGTTACAGAAACACCCCTGTCTGGAAAAACCCTGGACCCTGAGCATTCTGGATAACAGCTACTACATACTAATATATCACTATAATGTAGTGACCAGGCCAATGGTCAGGGTAAATTTGGGGATTTTTATATGATGGAAATCAATTTTTACCATCGGTAGTTCCAATTTTCACTATACTTTATCTTTAATTGTTTACAATTTTTCTTAACAAATTTCACATGTGCTTTCTAGGTGATGATGTCATTTATAGGGTTGTAAATGGGTGTACATAGTAGTGACTGCATTCTTAAAAAACGAATGTAAACACAAAATGTGGTTTGCATACCTCTCCTACTACCCATCGCCATTCGATTTATTGCAGAGGAAACATGTTAAAGGCTGTCTAACCTAATCCAGTATGTGATGACTCTAAGACAGCTCCACTAATTTATAGACAATTACATCATTGGGTTGTGCAATAGCTGCTACCATATAGTCCTAGAATGAGCTCAATATGCTACTGCAATAGCTGAAAACCAGCTTTGTATTATATGAGAGTATTAAAATGTAGTGTCTGTGTCTCTGACTTGTAGGATAAGATCCATTGCAGTAAGACTGCATAATAATATCTCAAGTGTGGTTCTGTCCCTAGATTTAGTAAAGTGATAATCAGTATAACGTTTGAACATTTATTATGGGTCTGCTTTGTAGATATTTGTAGAATAATTTGGACACAGTCACAATGCAAAGGTAAAAGTTTTTCTGACTGTTTCTAATTTCCTGGTCTGAGTTTCACAAGTTCATCCACATAATGTGAAAGATAAATTATTTAGAAAAATATTTATTCTATACAGTATGTGGGAACCAGAGTTTGCCTTTGTAATGCTTCGCAAGAAGTTTCAAAAACGTGGAGGCCTTTTTAGCAAAAGTCTTATTTTAGGAATTTGAAACCGCGACAAAACCCACTTTCTCCAAAACAATGAATGTCATGAAATATATTTTAAAAATTAGAATTTAAAAAGTATGAATGAATAAAAAAACAAACACTGAACAAATATCTCTAAAATTCTAGTTTTTTCGACTATCACTAGTGAAAAGAAATCTGAAAACCTCTCCAATAGGATCAATCTGCTCCCTTTGACTTCTATAGGACCTCAACAATTTGTATTTGCCAAATTTTTGGATTGGAGGTTTTTAGACCTGAAAAATCTAAATTTTTTTGATTAAAAAAAATAGAATTTTTAGAGATTAATTCCTTCTTTATAGCAAAGTTTAGTTAAAGGGAACCTGTCATGATTTTTATCCTGTAGTTTTTTTTTTTTTATCCAAGTGTATTTTTTTCATTTATAATATTGGTGTGGAGGCAACCAGCTCAGGTCATTTTGCCTGGTCATGTGGTTTTTTAAAGAGCCAGCACTTTAGGATGGAACTGCTTTTTTTATTAATTCAGTAAGTTTAAGTAGAAAATGTGCATAGACGTTATCTGAACTTAGATAAACCTATATATTGATTATCTACACAGACATATCTGATTTTTCAGACAGAGGATACCATGGTGGCCTGCCTGTAGGAACCATTTCCCAACTCTTCCTTAGCATTACATAATCATTCAGCGCCTCTCACACACAGTTCTATTAGGAAGTGATGGATTCTGGAACTTAAAGTTTCGCTGCTTCCCAGATATTGTGTGAACTACCCACCGTGGAAAACCAGTGCAAGAATCACTTGACAATGAAACAGAGAGGTTGAATGACTGTCAGGCAAATGGTTGACAAATGGCCCCTACCAATCACAGAGAGACTATCATGGTTTGCTTTAAAAACAAATAAGTATCTATTTATTTTTTGCATTTCGTGTAAAGGTTTCAGACTTTTTCTACATAATCCCAATTGAATAAACTCAATCCTTTAACAGTCATGCTCAAAATACACAAAAATATAGAAAAACTCTGTACAACACACAGCACTACTTGAGAATATTGTACATGGCAGCAGCTAGAAGTGTATTCTAGTAGACTTAAGATATGAAAATGAAAATTCTGGAGAGATCAGTTTTCAGAATCCCCCAGAGCTCTGGATAACAAGTCCCATAATTGTAATGGGAGATACTAAACTGAATGTCTCAGCTACACAGAGTTCTAAGTTATTCGGTGGGAATCCAATCTACCAAGACACACCAGCTTTTCCTTCTCTGTGTTTCAAGTTCACTTCTCTTATCCTTTTACTTCATACAACTCTTCTAACCATATGGTTTCTTAATAAGGATTCCAGTTTACAGGCTACGTTGTCCTTCTGGCATATTTTCCTTCTTTGCAATTACATTTGAACTGTGAATTTGTGATTCATCACTGTACAATATGTTTGAGGCTTTTTTCAGTTGTTCACCAGTTCACCATGGCCCCAACATATCCAAATAATTTTCCATTTTGCCACATCACACCAATCACTTCAAAAATCTCCTACTGCTGAAATTTCTTCTTCTTCACCAATACTCTATTACCATGTTACCATGTACCATATTACTCTATGCGAACACCATGTTCTCTTCCACAATGCAAACCTTTCATATTATCTCTGGATTGTTTTTTTTAAACATCTAGATTGTAGCCAAGTATGTTATTCCCTTTATTACTCTCATTTTTAACACTTGAATGTCCCATGTTGTTCTATTAAGGTGCTGTATGCACTCTGTGGCACCATATAAATAATTGTCTACACTTATAAACAGTTTAAAGGCCAATTGAAAGCTGTTGTTCTGTCGAGTCATTATCCGTCAACAAGTCAATATGTTCTTGAACCAGAATCCAAGGACAAGTGCATAACCCGTGTTTATTTAAAACAAATAAACAAACAAAATATAGAAAGTCTCCATTAAGCATTGCAAAAACACTTCTCCGCAGACTAATTTCCTTCGAAACCACAGAGATGGAACCACAGAGCTGAAACCTGACTACATCTGATGGACAAAGTATTGAAGAGAATATTTCAGTGCATTGCAGTACATGAAATTGGCTCAAAGTGTGGTCTAAATCCTATGATACTGAAACACAGGACATTGACAGATAGAGAAAGTTTGCTGTATAGGGTTATCTGCCACATGGCAGAGAGCCTGGAAAAAATAAATAAAACTGCAGCTCTCAGCACTAGTGCATAAAATCCTGCAGCGACTGCAAAGTGGAAAGAGCCTGACATGTCATAGCTACATGTAATGTATGTAATGTGAATTTATTCATGTGCAATATCTGGTAAATGGCTCCCTGAAAACATTTTTCAGGATGCAGCAGAGAAGTCATCTGCTTTTTATAGCAATGATGCGTCTAGCAATAGTGTAAGACTAATGAAGTTACCAGAGCTCTACATCCATAATATATTAATATTAAATATAAACTGGATAGATACTTACTGTATGTTGTTTACTTCTCTCTGGATGGCTGCAAATGGCACGACAACATTGAGATGCATAGGATGGTGTCAGGGACATGGAGTCACCCACAATTGGGTTGTCTATACAGCAGGTCAGAAAGGGTGACAATACATCAGCTATGTAGGGCATGAAAGGAACTGGAAAAAGTGGGATATTTTAGAGAATTTTCATTGTATATTTTTCAGGACAATATTACATGTTTCTGCTTCTACTACTCCATGCATGGCACAAATAATGGCTTTATAAACTGGGGAACCAACTGAAACAACCTTGTTCTTTTATATGGCTAGGGATCCCTTGGTGCCTTTTAATAGTGTTATAAATTACAGTAGGGTGTGCATTAAAGGACACGTTATAATGGTACTTGAGTCACATGACCCTAATATATAACTGACCCTAAAAAATATTAAATATCACCTATGAGCTCCAGGATCTGTATAAGCTTGTATCCTCCTTTATTTACATTTATTACAGCCATTCATACGTATTATATGTTTAAGGCTAGAGTAGCATGTCCCATGAATAAACAACTAGACATAGGGAGGGTTATATTCTAGAGGTTTAAAAGGGTGTAAAATATATATATATATATATATATATATATATATATATATGTCAGGGCTTTATCAAGTAACTTTTACAATTAAATATTGTTTTAATGAAGGAATCCCCCAATGTTTCTGTTTCAAACCTCTGGAATGGTAAGTCCTTGTTTCCTCAAGCAGTAGCCTAAATACTTCCTGAGACTTTCATTTTTACAAATTAGGAAATGCTCATAATCTCACCTCTTAAATAACATGTTAGGGCTTTCCAGACTGTAGTAAAGAGAAGGACGGAGTCAGTAGTCATTTCATAAAGTATCTGCAAGGGCATTAAGTGTATCCTGATTTATTGTTCTATTAACAAAGACTTGTTTATTTTTTCCTTGGCATTTATAGGCTCTTGTTAATTATAAAGGAAGCTTAATGTACTTTAGGAAGAGAACAACAGCCTACAGGACAGGATGACTAAGGGACACGCTTTCTCTGCTAGGAGACACTTTGGGATTTAATAGGGGAGTATTGTTGTATGCTGTATGGAACAAAGCAATGAATAAAAAAATAATAAAAAGCCCTTCTAATTGTATATCTATATATATTTTTATATAATTATTTGTGACAGATATTTCGACATATATATTTATATTTACAAACAAAAATAAATCCTCTGCACTTACACATATTAATTTATTTAGGACATTAATACATAAAGATAAGGGTTATCTTTATATGGACGATGACTACAAGTAAAAATGCCTATGAAAATATATTTCTATTCATTGGTTTTCCAGATATGGGATTTTTCCATAATTTGGTTTATCAAACTTTCAATCTACTTTAAAAACAATTTAAACATTAAATAACCCCAATTGTATTGTTTTACCTCCAATAAGGATTAGTTATATATTTTATATGATCAAGTCCAAGGTACAGTTTTATTATTATAAAGAAAAAATAAATAATTTTTAAAGGAGATGCCCTTATAATTTTGAGCTTTCTGTATAATGGGTTTGCAGTATGTATGCACTGAATCATGGATTCTGTTCAGGATCCGGCCAAATCCGAGCTAGCGAGATTTGAGACAAATCCAAGAGCCTGACCAAACTGAATCTGAACTCTATATAACTGAAAAAATCAGCTTCACATAGGGTATTTCCGGCAGAGTCGCTACATTTCCAGAGCTGTGTGAGGGTTCACATTTGGTTCGATGTTTACCCAAATTTAAAACCCTCGATTCAAAGGTTAGGCCAAACCCGAAAGGGCACGGTTTGTTACAACTCTAGTTTACAGATAACAGATGCAATACCTGTACAGAAAAGTAGATGGGAAGAGGCAAGAGTTGATTTCCCCCTCCAAAAGCAGACTAGAAGGAGGAAGAAGGCATTTTTACATGATTATATGCACTGTTATGGATGGAAAGGTATTTTGTCATTCCCTGTAGGTGACAAAGCAGTCCTTTTTGATGGCACATTTGTCGATGGAGCAAAATTTCCTTTAGTATGGAAGGCAAAAGAGGTTATCTTTTTGATGTCAACTGAATCTTCGTTCGTAAAATCTTTTGATCTTGTAAACAAGCAAAATTACCTCCATCTGTATTTTCACACAATTGCGTGATTCGGTCGATTTTCTGGAAGAAGAAAAAAGATATTTTCAGATGTTTTTGTCACGCTTACTGTATAAATGCTCTCATGGTTGATGTTAAAAATCCTCCTCTTTCTGACATTAGGTCATTAATTTGGGTTTATGTAAAAAAAATGTTCATAAGAATATGATGATCTTCCAAGTAACATATAAGGCTGAATTATTAATGGGTGGTGGGTAAATAGTACCTATGACTAAGAAACAGACAATCATGATTTCCTCTGAATTTTATAAAGCATGTAAGTCTGTGTAAAAAAAATATTTTACACTTGCCAGACTAAATTCATTTAAATTAAATTGAACTAAATTAAAAAAAAAAAACTTTTTTTCTATTCAAGGATATCATGAAAGTTCTAAGGCTCTTTCACTTGTAGAATGTTCTCCTCAATGTCCTAAAGGTTCAGGTTTGCTTTGTCCATTCAAATGTTGAATGAGATCCTGGGGCCCAGAAATAGTGACTACAGGGCTGCCAACAAAGGTGGATAAGTGATAGTTGTTTCAGAGGCTCCAATACAGTAGGGGGCACACACCAATAAGTGGGCCTGATTCATGAAATGAAAAGGGAGCAGGACCTGCAGTTGGAATGAGTGAAAGCAGGTCACAGGCTACATGATGGGGTGTGGATGGGTTAATTAGTGGTGTGGCCAAGCATGTTCTTTAGAAGGACTTTTTTTTAAAATCAGATGTACTTCAGCTCAGTTGGAAGAGGCCAGAACCTAGCATAGGAGGGTGGGTGGAGGCGCTCCTAATTAAGGATTATTGTGCCTATTTATTTATAATAGTGGCTCTATGTCACTATAACAAATGTAACTTCTTCATACAAGCAGGACTCATGTTTTCCTATGAGAAACCAGAATGTCACAGGCAGAATATATTTGAAAACATGTTGCCTTGTGTTTTTGAGTCATCATAACCCCTACTTTACCTTTCTGTCAGTGAGGCTATAAATCTCACGTTCTTCGCCCGAGTCATCCTTACCCAGGTATCTCTGAATGGACTCGCCCTGACAAAACACCTTCACAAATTAACCAACCGTGTTAAAACCACCTTAAAAACTAAAGGGAATAGGAAGTATGCTAATTCCTTTTATCTCAGTCATAAATTATCTTCTCATTTCACTTGTCAAAAGCTTAAAGAGAAGTTGTTTGGGAGAGCTGCCAGAAGGAGCTTATTTCTTGCTCTTTACAGACAGTACAAAGTAGTACTTGCTTTAAAATGTAACATAAGCTTGCAACAAAAAGCGCTCCAACGTTTTATTGAATGTGCCACTTAGCTAATCTTCAAAGACCCTATTACATTCCCAATCTATCCACATTTATAGATATAATCTAGTGGAGCCGGCTAGAACACAATCTTTTGTGAAGGACTTGACAGACTAATTGAGGATTCGAACTCTACTCACCCGAAGGTCTGTCTCATTTAATGTGAGACACTTAAACTAAAATACAAATGATCTGGATTTAACTCTGCAAATGAGGGTTATTCATACAGAAGTATGATAGGGATACATGGTTACATGCACTTTTAGGATGGCTTAATTTTTGCAGAATTCCTTTCGCAATGTTGATATAGAGGAAAGAAAAACTAAGGTGGGGTTGGACTTGCTTGCTAAGGTATGAAAACATTTCTGTTTTATATCCATCAATGACACTTCGCATATTACAGGCCTTATTTACCATGTATGGGGCTATACACAATGTACAGAAAGCTGACATGAAGACCTGCACCTTGCAGTTTACCATTGCAATCTGGGATGGGGGCTCTGTCAGCCCACAGTTGCAGTGGGGGAAACAATTTCTAACAATCGGTGCCCTATAAGTAAACAGAAAACTTGCACCTTGCAGCACTGTGCTCTGCTCTTTTCACTGGATTTGCCCAATTTAAGTGCATGCAATTGGCTCATCATGTGCCTGTCAGCACAGGGGCATTTAGGATGAAGGAGGAAGCAGATCATAGCAATGCTAGTGGAGAAAACAACCTGTCTGCAAGTAGCCTAAGGGATACAAATTTAGACCTCTTAGTGCAATGACCACCAGCCAGTGACAAGTGAGCTCACCAACCCCTTGGATTTTGCTGCCAGTGGCATCAAAGCAGATACTTATTTTTGAATTCCAGGCTTGGAGGCAAGTTTTGGTTGTATAAAAACCAGATGTATGCTGTCAGTCCACATACACTACCAAATCGCAAATCACAGCCCTTATTTAGCACTCACAGCCCTTATTTAGCACTCATTGACCTTTTCATACTTGTTTTGCTCCCCAACTCTTTTTAAATTTGACTGTACTCTTACAGGTAAAAAAAAAAAGGTTGGGGACACCTGCCATAATGTTTTTGCACTAGCTTCTGGGGCGATGGTAAACAAATAGCCATGGGCGATTTTATTTTTTTTTGACGCTCAATATTTTTTGACATGTGACAAATATTTTCACCTATCAGAGTCTATGTGCATCATTTTCATGGTGAAATTCAGTGAAAATTTCCGTCATCGCTATAAACAAGTCCTACTGCATCAAATGATTTTAATAGGAGCCCTAAATGTTATGTTGTCCAGGGTTCTTTACAGAAGATAAGTCCAAATGTGAGCTATATTAAAATACTGGACGTAGCCTTTAAAAATGGAACAGGTATTGTGGCTTTTTAAAATGGGCAGGTAAGGATTAGTTTTAAAGGGGAGGTTTACTGTTAATTTATCTTTTAGAGTGTTATACTGTAGAATGGCGAATACTAAGCAACTTTTCAATTTGCCTTTATTTTTTTATTTTTTTAATTATTTGATGCCTTCTTCTTCTTCCAGCTTTCAAATGGGGGGGGTTACTGAACCTCTGGCACAAGTAACATTTCTCAGTTGCTACATGATATCTCTCTTTGGCACCTGACACTTACATTACGGAAAACTGCCACTCAAACCTTGTGCTCATTTGTGCAGTTTCAGGCCAAAACCACCTTTCACATCAGTTTTCTATTTATGCCAATGGAAATAAATCCTACACATTAGCTTACAGATACACAAATAGCAAAACAAATTATACCTGTATGTGCAGATTTGTTATGCCTGCTTCATACCCTTAAGCTTTCCTCCCAGAGCTCAGCATTAAACTGACCCTGTTCACACTGGATGAGAATTCAGCAGGAGAAGTAGAGGTCAGCATCAGGAGACACAGCCAGTCCCTCTCCTTACCCCGTCCTTAATACTGCAAAGTGCAAAACAATTGCCAACTGCTCTCACTTCTTTCTGCAATGACAAAGTAG
>CM044444.1:2755358-2793448 GCA_024363595.1 Xenopus borealis | reverse complement strand
TTTTTTTTTTTGCAGCCTAATTAGACGTAATTACTTTATTCTATCCACAAGGTTCATACTACTACCATTGCCTTGTAATTGAAATTGCATGCTTGGTCAAGGGACTGTTTGACGCCACAGAGGAGACGTCCCCGCTGCCTGCTGTCATTCCCTGCCACACTGTCTAAGTCAAAAAAGTACAGAGGGACTGTCATCTTGCAAAGTACTTATTAAGTGCTCCTGTCTCTGTCAGAGAACAGGATGTGTGCTGACCCAATCCTGATCTCCAGAACAGTAAAATAAAAGCTCTAATTGGCTTCTGGGAGACAGAATCTTCATCTAATGGAAGGTTGAGGTCTTTTTTTTAGAAAATCGGGTGCAGTGCGTTTAGGGGGTGGCCTCTCTAACTCTGGCATATTGATTTCTTATTCCCAATCGTTATGACAAAGATCAAAAGAAGTGTTACCCTTCATTATCTCTTTTGAAGGATTTGAATGATGAGTATGTCAGTGAAGATTAGGAAAGAAAACACGCCTTGTGTTTGGCAACAGGGTTGACATGAATAAAGATGAGAGGTAAAAAGAAAATTTTACTCCTTAAGTCCTTAAGAAAGGACTAATGAAAAAAGAAGTTAAATTGCTAGCCTGCAGCAGCTAATGAACTAACACAGGCTTCCTTATCCATAATCAGCTGAACTTGGAGACTAGCTTGAGTGATTAATCAAATGAGAAATCAGGTCCCACTGCCAGTAAATAATAGGGCTTCCCATGAGTGCTTTGTTGACTGGTGAAACATAAGATTCCTCCTCTAGTGTCAGAACCTTTACTTTTGTTGATGGTGCCACAAGGTCTACGACAAAGACAGTTAGGACTTAATGCAGAATGGTAACTCTCAGACTGCAGCTGAAGTTGAAAGGAAAAGAAGACACGTCCCTTAGACAATGTCCATGGAAGAAAATGATACCAGGGCACGTGACAAGTACAAAGGAGCAATTACTGGCAACTGTATCAAACCTACGTTACCTATAGAAGGTCTTTATTCAAGAGTATAAAAATAGGTAATGATCCTTGAATCTGACCCATTTCAATCCACCAAAAATTCGCAAAATGGCTGAAAAGTTGCCAAACACATTGCCATCCACAATTTTTTGAAGCTCTACAATTTCTCAAACTGTTTTCTCAAACATTTTTTAATCTGACCATCATTTTTTTTTTACTATGTCTTATAGTACAAAGCAAGTTACTCTACAAAGGCTACATTAAATTAGTTGGTTAGTGAAAAATGGATTTGTAAAAATGTTAGTAGTGACAAAAATATAATAATCTGATAATGTTTATGCCTGTTCTGTAAATGATATAGGTTTGCTTTTATTAATATATTTGCTATAGGGAAAGATTGCCTAATAAAAATCACTGACCTGTTTGGGCCTGTACTGAACAACCTACTACTACTAGGACCCAAAACACCCATTAACCCCATGGAGGTTCTGGACAGACCAGGGCTTCCCCATTAAGCATTATCCTCTCAAGCAAAAGTAGGATTGTTCACCTTACCTACTGCCATAAAGATCCCTCATTTGTGCTATACCCATGTTTCTACTCCCTGTTTAATAAAAGATAGAGGTAGGCTACAAAATTTGTATCCAATACTCTAGAGAAACTAATGACCAACCAACCGGTTCCGATAAAATGGTTGCTTACATTTAATTAAAATACTATTAATTAAAGATAGACCAAAAAAAACCAAAAATTCGGAACTACAACTCCCAGCATGCTCAGCCAAGTTAATGATCTCAAAAAAGAGATGATTGAAGTTATGCATAGGATATATAAGGTGAGTACCATGCACATTGGCATACATTTTCCTTAAGGCTTTAACTGTGTTCCTACAGCACTAACATAGGTTTAATCTTCTAACTTGTGATAGAGTAATTAAAATGAGTGGCTGCAACTAAATTATATCTGGAAGGTGTGTTGTGGCCATTGGGGTCATAATTTGTGTTCATGATGAGGTCATATCTTAGAGTGAATATTGCTCATAACCTGTTAGATTACTAAACACGCTTCAGTCAATGTATTGCTTGCATTTCTCCATTGCTGTCAAACACTGAAAATGTCTGGAGCCAGGTAGAATATTGCAGTGAAAATTGCACCATGCTGGCCAGGAGGGGAAATTACTGATGCCTTTGGGGCGTTAGCAAACTCTAGCTGTAATTAGAGCTATCTGAACAGGCCTCTGCTGTAATTACAGACTGCTGAAAGGAAGTTCAGGCATGGGCAAGGCTATGTAGAACTTTAACAACTTCTTAACTGCAGCTCCCATGATCCCATGCTAGCAAAGCTGCATCTGTTGCTGGCCTACAACTTTCAGTAACCTTCTCTAGCTCTAGCAGCTCTGAAATTTCTTTTGACGACTCATAATATTATCCTGTTATAAAAGCTGTAGACTGCTGAAATACATCAAATAGTAGCAAGCTGTTGGAAGATATTCTAAAACAGCAATTTGGTAAATGCATGTGCCAGGGTTAATCTGCAAGGTGACAATACACATAAAGATGGGCAAATGGTTGGATCAGACTACTGTTTAGGCATAGACTGCTTGGCAAACTGATTGGAGTGTTATGGCCTAGGCCATCTTTCAGATCCTTCTATAGACCAGTATAGACTGGCTATCCATGAACTATAGTCTCATACCAATTTGCCCCTTTGCCAATGGGGTTTCCTCTTCTTTGCACTGATACCTCACTGAGCCCAGATCAGATATCAACTGGCAAGATGATAGGAGATATTTGACTTCTTACTTTGTCCATTTGGAATGACAGTCTGGCCATGTAGTTAAGTGCATGGTGACTGACAAAAATTGGTAATGGTGCCCACTTAGATTAATTTCTCAACCACGGTGGACACCAAGACCTAATGGATATTCTTGGGATTAATTGCTCCTGCATGAACACAGCAGAAATGTGCCTTTTCAGGTCCCATAATAATGTTGTCTGCCTGTTATTTATTTCACCATAATATTGGTTTTTCAGTGAGAAGACAATTGAAGACAAGTGAATTTAATAAGTAGACAGGGAGGTCTATACTATGACAGCCCAGGGATTCTTCCCTAACTCCATTTAAGTACAGTAGGAAAGGAGTTGGGAGTTCCTACCAAGGATCTTAACTGTGTGACCTATTTAACGTTACCCACCATCCACCCATATCAACTACCATAGTGTTGTGAGGAATGAATGTATCTTACTTACACATCCCTTGGGAGACAAGTTAAAGGATCTTCCAGTTTCTTTAGCAGGGTACCAAATCATCACTTCAATTACTAACATTTTTGATGTTTCCATCACTGGTTTGAAGCTGAACACAACACTGCTTGCTGCACCTTGCAACAATTAGGGCAGAGAGTATCATCAAATATAGCTCTTTCTCAATGTGTGTTCTCAGCCTGAACAAACCTTCAGATTGTTAATGAATTAAATTCCTGCCCATGGTCTTCACTAAAACTTCATCATGTGCAATGTCAGCTTTTTAGATTATTTTTCATGTGTATTCATTCCTACCATAATGTTTCTTTTGCAGATAAACTATATCCTTCCTATGACCAGGAAACCAGCCAAGTGATAATTATCACTCATAAAATGAGCTTGTTTCTATAAAGCAATCAATAATCCCAAGCTCAGTTAGGATTCCAATGTGGAAGACAATTGGTAGACTGTGGTCAAGACAAACATTTTATGGATTTTTACGCTAGAGCCACTTTCCTTGAGGAAGCTTTGATAAAAAAACACATGATAGCAATTATCATTAACAATATATGGTTTCCGTGTTCGGAACTCTCAGACTCAGACATTGAATCCTATATAGTTACTCTGCTGAAGATAAGCAGAGTGACAGATCTATATTGTCAGTTTGCAACAAGCCTTCATCATACTAGATGTCCCATAGGGAAAGTGTTACCCTTTCTATTAAGGTATTTCTCAGGGATCAACTCCAGGGATTGAAAGTACAATCATGTAGGTGTAGGTGACTTTTGTAAAATGCACAGGGGTTAAATGAATAAATTGTTCATTTTCATAAATTATGTATTTCTTGAGTGTGGAAAGAGCCAATCAATTTATATTTACAGGGGCATTCTGCTCTAAGCCTGGTGAGTTAGGTTTACTAGCTAGTCTTAGATGCACCGGGTACTGAATCACTGTTTATAAAGCATATATCCAACCTCTGGGCTCGTATACACTCACTTTCAGTGCGAGAATGTACTACTCTAGTAAATCTTGTTGTAAACATCATGCTGAGACGGAAACATTAAAATTGTTGTCTGGAATGTAGAAGGATTCCAGCAATATAATTCAATAGTCTGTACTGGTCCATAAATGTAGGATATCTCACATATGTTCTGTGCTCAAGTATGGCCCTAAAAAATGCTGAAATTGTACACCCCAAGCTAACTTAACTTAACTTGATGTAATGCTGTTAGTTGCTGTAATAACATATTTAAGAGAGGGCTTCCAAGATCCCTCAGACTAGCTACAGATAGAACTGGGTTACATTTAGACCCATTAAAACCTTTACATGACTTAAAAGAGAAGGAAACCCTTCCGGCACAAAACCCCTACACCCATAGGCCCTGTCCCTCCTCCCCCGGCCTACCTCCCGCCCTGAGCAAATGTCCCTAACTTGTTACCTACCCCTTCTTGTAGGTCCTCTCCAGTGGAGTTCATGAGCACCATCTTCCCCTGAGTGGTCTTCTTCCTGGATCCATCTGCATCTTCTGGTGCATAGCAGTAGCAGGCATTTGCCAGCGCGGAAAAACTGCACATGTGCCGAAAGTAATAAAACCAGAAGGGTTTCCTTCTCCTTTAAGGAAGATGTATTAGGCTATGTGGAATGCAGTTAGCAGCTAAAACACAGATACATTGAGTGGTAGATGTTCTTCAACTTATGGTAACAACTTATTAATGGTTCAGTTGTAAAGCTTGAATTGATAGCCATAAAGGCATTCACAGGAAAGCAATCATACAGGTTCATTTTCTTTTTATGTTATTAGGGCTGCATTAGGAAAGAGCCATGGACTAGTTAGCTGGGTCCAGATTGCTGAGGAGGACATTGAAGCTCTTCAAATTGGCCCCAAGAAACTTGGGCTCTTGGTCTAGTCCAACCTCAAAGGACAACTTTCCCCCCTCTAAGATTCCTTAGCAAATTAGCAACTATTCTTCTCCCAGTGGGCGAATAATCACCAAAAAAGGAGGGGAGGAAAACACCAAATAAAAGGGGGGGGGGTTTACAAGGATGCAAACTACTTCAAATGGAAATACCATTGGAATGTTCTTATAATTAAGTCAATTTCTTACCATGTAGATTAAGAAAAAGAAGGGAGATTCAGGGCTATCATCCCTCTGTGAAGCTATTCCTGCCCCCAAGTCACAAAACTTCCTGCTTTACAATGAATGTCCCTGAGTCACGGCAGCTATCCATATGGAATGTTTATGTAGCTTAACAACTGCACTGAGCCGCAGAGTCCTTTTCATAAATATTTTTCCTAAAAACCTGCTTACAATTTTGTGCTTATATCCCTTTTTGCAAAGATTTTTCTTTTCTTACATAATATCTTGACAGTCTCTCATGTGTGACTTGTAATGACACTTGTTGCGTAGTAGATCTAATGATTTTGGCCCACTAAGCTATGTGCCCTGTGAGCTAAATAGAATGACAACAAAAGCCTAATGGAACCATTCTCTTGCCACTGATCCAGGGGCGATCCTGATCCCTCCGCCGCCTGAAGCAACTTCTGTTGCTGCTGTCCCCTCCTCCCCAGTGCGCTCACCTTTTTGCGACAAAGGATTTATGATTTCTATAAAAAAAACAACTTTTTCCAAAATATTAAAATGCATATAAATTTGCAGGGACAAAACAGTGACATTGACTTTTTTCTGGGCCTTGTGATGATGTCATCTACTAAAAGCTCAAAAAATGTAGCTCCCATAAATTAGTAATTGAATGAATGACAAGAGAATATACATTCATCATCACCTCTGTTTTAATAGTGTAACTATGGGAAGCTAAACCTGAATTTAAATTATAAAATAACTTGAAGATTCCAAATATACCTCCTTTTGACTGGCCAGATTTCAGCTGCAGAACATTTTCATTCACATTTTTGAGATTTTTTGATTGATAAATCAAAAATAATAAAATGTTTAAAAAAATTTTTTTTCAGAAAAAGGCAACATATCAAATAAGAAAATAGCAAAGCACAGTTTTTTTCATATGCCACATAAAGGGTGTTGCAGAATTATTAAAAGTGTCAATGTCTAATTAAAAAAAGTCTATTTTCTAAGTCAAACATACTCAACAAATCTTGACTGTGCACTTATTGATAAAAATGCAATGCGAAAAAACTTAAGCACAGTAAAATCTGCCCATCTTAATGAATTTGACAATATGTTGAATTAAATTATAAAACTCATTTAAAAAGATCTAAATCATTTTTGAAAATACAACTTATTACAGTCATTTATGTTCAACAAATCTCAACAACTTCTAAAACTAGAAGATACAAAAATCACTGCAAAAACTCAAATTGAAGTAAAAACACAAATTCAAAAGTTGCTATATCTGCCCTTAATTGTATCACTTACATTTACAATAGCCTTTGAAAGTAATGCCAATTTTTAATTCCACTGGAATACTTCATAGCTCCCCAGATCTGCAGAATCTGTTCATCTTTTTGATGCTAAGAAGCCACAACAAAGTAAATTTTTCCATCATGCCTCATTTTCTGGAGTAATGCACATAATGCCTAGGGGAATGGAAATCACTTCCATGTAGGGTTCCTCTAATTCCAAAACACATTTTTCACAAGCCATAGAAATTCCACTTCATCTGTTTTCAGAAAATCTAATCTGTACTTTCTGAGAATATTTAATAGGTCTGTTTTCCTAATTTCATAGAATTTAATTTTATTACAAAAATTTGAAAATGGTTAGAAAACAGATTATCTTTTTTTACATTTGTTATGTAAAAACAATATTTGAAATAAAAATTCTCTGTGATATGTTTTCAATTTTGTTATAAAAATACAGATGCTACTCTTACCAGTCTGTTGTTAGTAGTAAAAGCTGAGAGTGTAGGGCATAGTGATAACACATAATCAGTATCCACACAAAAAGATAGAGGCTTATTAATAATTTCCAAAGGCAATACTAAGTGCAAAATTCCCATAAAGAAATCGTTTTTTCCCTGAGTAAATTTCAAAGTTCCTTCTGTGGACTGCATCAATGTCTGCAACAGACTTGCGCCCAAAGAATAGGTTAGCTGCTACTTGTATCCAATTTTGTACACATATACATTTTTATGCATTTGGTACAATAGCAGAGGGTGCAATTCCCTTCTTGGACAGAATAGGCAGTAATTGTGACTTTGAAGTGAAATTCGACTAGGTCCATTTTTGATTGAATTAAAATCATTCGAATCGTTTGAATTGTTCGATTTGAATGATTCGAACGATTTCCTCCAAAAGAATTAAAATTTTCAAAAATTTAAAAAACACTCCTTAATGGTTCTAGGAGTTCCCCTATAGGCTAAAACAGCAATTTGACAGGTTTAAGGTGAGACAGTACTTTGATTTTTGAATGTTTTAATTTTTAAATTGGAATCAAAATTTTTCAATTTGAAATTAATTTTGGTCTATTTGATAGTCGAAGTACCCAAAAATTACTTCAAAATGTGATTTTTTTTATTTGAATTTTCACTTTGACCCTTGATAAACCTGCCCCCTAGTGAATAGTACAGGTATGGGAGCTGTTATCCAATATGCTCAGGACCTGGGGTTTTCTGGATAATGGATCTTTCTGTAATTTGGATATTTATGCCTTAAATCTACTAAAATATTATTAAAACGTGAATTAAACCCAGTAGGATTCTTTTGTCGTCAATAATGATTAAATATATATTAGTATGGCTCCCAATAAATGGTACAGTTTTCTAATTACAGAGAAAAAGGAATTTTAAAGAAAATTATTTGGATAAAATTAAGTCTATGGGAGCTGGCCATTCTGTAATTTGGAGCTTTATGGAAAGCAGGTTTCCATTTAAGATCAATTGTACCCCTTAGGGGAAATGGTGGACAGCACACAGGATTAACAAACAATTCTTCCA
The DNA here is from genome assembly GCA_024363595.1 of Xenopus borealis. Lineage (NCBI taxonomy): Eukaryota > Metazoa > Chordata > Amphibia > Anura > Pipidae > Xenopus > Xenopus borealis. The sequence continues at coordinate 2,785,316 of CM044444.1, read as the reverse complement.
TAAAAAGGTCTTAGTACCACACTTTGGCCAAAATATGTTCCTTATTGTCATAAAAATGTATTTTTAACTGTGTAAGAGTTTAAACTCTATATGCATGATTTATAGAAGATCAATTGTACCCCTTAGGGCAGGGGTCCCCAACCTTTTTTGCTCGTGATCCACATTTAAATTTAAAAAAGAGTTGGAGAGCAACACAAGCATGAAAAAGTCCATGGGGATGTCAAATAAGACCTCTGATTGGCTTTTTGGTAACCCCTATATGGACATCTGTTTTTTTATACAACCAAAACTTGCCTCTAAGCCAGTAATTCAAAAATAAGCACCTGCTTTGAGGCCACTGGGAGCAACATCCAAGGGGTTGGAGAGCAACATGTTGCTCGCAAGCTACTGGTTGGGGATCACTGCCTTAGGGGAAACGGTGGACAATGATTAACAAACAATTCTTCCATAAAAAAGTTTTAGTACCACACTTTGGCCAAAATATGTTCACTTACATGCTACTTCAAGATCCTTATTGTCAGAGCAATTTATTTTTAACTGTGTAAGAGTTTAAACTCTATATGCATGATTTTTAGAAAAAGCTGCACAAGTTGCAATGTTTTTCCTTTCTTTCTAGTCAAAGAAAAATATAAAGTAGGGAAGAGCTATACTGTACTCTATTTTTTAACGTAGGCAGATATATTCATGTTAAGAACGGCACATTATGTTATTCCAGGATGTGGTTCCTCTCCAAAACAGGTGAGGTTATATTCACAATGGACCTCCTGACAATTCAGAAATATTAAGGAATAGATTTACTAAGCTTTGAATGGTAAATTTGAATTAAAACTTTCTACTTTTTATTGGACAAAACTCACAATTTCTAATTTAAAACCAGCAACTCAAATTTGAATGTGAGAATTATCACACCTCGGCCATGGAATCAGTTCTAATTTGATAGAAGTAAATGGCAGAGTTCCATTGAACCATTTCAATGACAATTTTTCTTTTTGGTGAAAAACTTTCATTCGGATTTTGGGTTGTTCCTATTCGACCAAATGTTGGAAATTCAAGTTTTCTCTTACATAACCTCCCACCTGAGTTGTGACTTCATTTGAATTTATTAGAGTTTATTGAAATTGTCTTAGTTTGAAATTTGACCTTTGATAAATAAACCCCTAAATTTGATATCATGTTTATACCCACTTTAGTTCTTATGGAAACCCCTGGAGAAAACAATTCAGGAGTCTTGTAAATGCAGTGAGAGTTCTCAAATAAGCTATAAAACAAATACTTGATCCCCATTTAAAATGGACTTTAGTAATGTATACAATATACAGTAGAGAAATTTTTCACCAAGTTGTGCCACAAAAAATGATACCCATAGATTCTAATGGGTGCAAAATGTTGTTGTGCACCAAAAATGTGTTGTGCATCGAAAAAAAAAATTGTCCTCCATAAACTTTAATGCATCTGCAAATTTTTGCTGTTTCGAAAATTTGAAAAATAAAATGGAAATTTTTTATATGTCCCTTTTCTAGGTTCTGAAAAAGAGTGAAACATTTTTTTGGGGGTTACCCTCCTTCCCCCCTACATTTCCTTACATATGGCAACTCAGCTATACAGGGGGCACGTGTTTAGGGAAATAGGACAACTTTATTTTTTTTATTAAAGGTTTCCTGGGCTTGTGTAGTATAATGTAGTGGCTGTAACATATACTTCTAATATACTAATACTAATATATGCGCCGTATGCAAATAAGACATTGCTAGCGTAAATGCGCTTTGCCTGGGGAAGTAACACTAGTGCAACTACGCTATCATTCGCTGACCTAAGCGTAACTTTGCACTTTAGTGAATTTGCCTGGCGAAGTGCGGCGAACGTTAGCGAATTTTCGCCGCTTAGTGAATTTGCCCTATGGTGTCAGTAATGAGCGAATCAAACCTTCGCAAAAATTGGCAAATGCATTGAAATCAATTGGTGTCAAACAGTGCAACAATTTTTCACACATGCAAGATTTTTTAAACAGTGCAATATTTTTATAGTCTATTGGCGTAACAAGGCAAAATATTTGCATATCACTAAACTGGTGATTTTCAATTTCTATGGGGACAGCAACAGAATTATTTGGGCCCTATACAGTATTTTTGAAAATAAATTAATCTTGGGGGGGGGGGTGGCACTACGTTTTGTTGTATTTTTTGTTAATCCCAGTAACTTCTAGACACACCACTGATGTTGAATATAATTATTGCTATATGTATCGTGCGCAAAGGAAGGAAGTGGCTGAAACCAGAAAACTGTTTCCTATGCTTCACTACCCTGATTTAAACACAGAGGAAGCTGCAAAATTTATAGGGAAACTATAACTGTACACATAAGTGATCCTTACATTGTTTAATAACAAGACTTGGCAAGTCCCAAATGATTTGCCACCACCACTGTTTCTATATATTTTTATTTTTGCATACAAGAGCAGATCTCCATTTAGCAGCATATATTTAGTGAACACATCCCTACGATCCACACCCTTCGTAATCACCACACATCAAAGCCTTGCTGAGCTGCTTTCCAGTTCCAAAGTGGAAAAGACAGTGGAAAGCCTTAGGGCAGAAATATTACTTAGTCTACCTCAAAGGCCTCACACCCAGTAGCAGTCCTTGGACACTTTAGGTCCTATTTATTAACATTCATTTTTTTCAGTGTTTTGTTGATTTTGAAACATCATTTTTTTTTTTTTAAATATAATCCATTTATGTTTGTCAAAAAAATTGCAATTGTGGCAAAAATTTAATCGGGAAACAAATCAGAAAAAAAGGGCAAAAACTTAAATAAATACAAATTAAAATATAGAAAATTAAACCAATTAATTCCTGAAGGCAAATTTTTTTTTTCTTATATGTAATTGTTTTGTTAAATAAAAAAATGTCCACATGAGGCCAGTTTAGAGCAGTAGAAGAACATAAGTTCAAATTATAAATACAAATTAATGATGATCAGACTGCAACTTTGGAGCAAAATTGTGATGAGTGAATCTGTCTGTAACAACTCACCCTGGTGGTCCAGTGGGGGGACGGCAGGGATACCTGCCGCCCCCTCTAACAATGCTTCCTTAGGGCGGGTTCCGGGTTATTTAAAGGTGCAGGCGCACTGATGTGATGATGTCAGCATGCATTGGCTTGAATTTCAAATTATTTAAAGAGCATTTGAGCTAGTGTACTTTGTCCGTTATAGGTTTCCTCTTGTAAGAGTTCCTGGTGCCTTCCTGTGCTAATAAGCTTCTGATTTTGTTTATCTGTTGTGATCTCTGCCTGTATCTGACTATCCTGTTTTCTGGAATCCTGACCCTGCCTGGTAATTGACTCTCCTGTTGCTTGTACTTGATCTCAATTAATATATATACAGTATATATATATAATCCTTTTTGAAAGTAAAGCCAGCCTATTAGGTTTATTTCATGTTAACATGATTTTCTAGTAGACTTAAGGTATGAAGATCCAAATTCCATAAAGATCCCTTATCCAGAATGCCCCAGGTCCTGAGTATTATGGATAACAGATTCCATATCTGTAACTGTTATTTTCTAGTAATGATTTCTTGGCATAAACACTGTCCCACTACACAGGCTGTCTGGCTGCTGCAGGATATCTTCAAAAGATTGATGTAGTAAAGTGGAACGTCAGCAAATGATTTGCTCTACTGCCCTACGATTTAGGTTTCGCCTTTAAAGTTGCAGCTAAAATATAGTTAATTATGCTTTACTTCAAAACCCATGAAAGCCTGATAATTTGCTGACAGCAGTTCATGACTATTGTTGTTATGCATTCTATAAGGAATACCTTAGTTCCTGTTCCTATAGGAATGGAGGGCTTTGCTGTTAAATGAAGATAGATTGAGATATTGGAAGACATTTTCAAAAAAACTTTCAAAGAAATGCAAATTTTTTTTTAGTAAGTGCATTCATGTCCGGACTAATTGTTAGAAGACTGAGCTCAAAGGGAACACAGTCGTTTTACAATACAGCCATTATATTAGATAAGATAGTATATCAAAAGCACTATATCAAAAGCATCATATTCATTTGGTCTTCACTGATGCAAATGCAACTACTCATGCAACATTTGTACACAGAATATATGTTTTTACAATGCAAAAGTATGAAAGTCATTGATTCTCTTGCAGAAGATTCATTAAACGACTGACAGAAATTTGGACCAAGGTTTTTAACACAAAGGAGCCTAAGGGCAATTGCTGAAGCTATTAGCTTATTGGATATGTGTCAAAAAACTTCATAAATGCTCCCTATTCCTTTACAGAAGTCTCCTTGAAACTTAGGTAGGTGATAAAATGCCTAGAATCCCTTCTCAATTACTTACTGCTCATTTCAGTAGAGCACAGTTTCAAAGCATTGTTACCCATTCGTTGAGCTTTCAATTGCTTGGTCTACAAACCTTCCAGAATTTATAGACTTGCCAAACCATTAAGCTGGCCATACAAGGACCAAATATATCAGTATAAATTAAACAATTGAATCCCCGATTTCGGATATCTCCCAAAAGCCAGCAGAGTCTATTGTATGGGGCAGATTCACTAAAGCGCGAAGCATCTAACGCTAGCGCTAATTCGCCAGCGTGATGTAATTTCGCAACTTTGCAAATTCACTAACACCGGCTCTGGCGAATTTTCACTAGCGAAGCAGATAGACTTGCGCAACTTCGCACCCTTACGCCAGGCGAAGTTGCGCACTGACAAAGGATCGTAACTTCGCAAATTCACTAAGATGAACATTTTTTCTAAGTACCAAAAAAACGCTGGCGTATTTTAGCATAGGAGGGTGATAGTCTGAAAAAGATCGATAATATTTTTGGGGGGTTACTCTTCTTTCCCCCTACATTTCCTAACATATGGCAACTCAACTATACAGGGGGCACATGTAGGGCAATAGGACAACTTTATTTTATTTATTAAAGATTTCCTGGGCTTATGTAGTGGAATTTAGTGGCTGTAACATATACTTCTATTATAAGTTAAAGTTCCCGCCGTATGCAAATTAGGCTTCGCTAGCGTAACAGCGATCTGCCTAGCGAAGTAACACTAGCGCAACTACGCTACCATTCGCCGACCTGAGCGTAAAGGAAGTGCCAATATGGTCCAAAACATGTTGTGCATACAATAAAAGAACACTTGTTTGATGGCTTTGATCCTCCCCTAGATTAAATTATATGATCAAGTGGGACGCTCAGTTTAATCAACCCTTGTCGGACCATGATTGGGTTGCTATATGGGATAATGCAAAAAGGATGTCACGATGCTCTAGACAAAAGGAGCGTATTTACAAGATACTAATGTTTTTGTATCACACTCTAGCCAAACTTCAAACTTCCAAACTCTTCAATGAGCATTCCCCACTGTGTTGGAGGAATTGTGGGGAAGTTGTCACCCTCTCACATATATTTTGGTCTTTCCTGGCTATCATCCCAATATGGTCCGATATCGCAGATTTATTGAGCAGGATCTTGCAGATTCCTATCCCCATGGACATGTGTACCTTTCTGATGGGCAGACCATTTGTAAAGCAGGTCAAGCTTTGATAAGCCATATTCTTACGGTTACCAGAATCTCTATAGCAGGTCAATGGAAATCTGTCACTATACCCACTTTATATGAAATTAAGCAAAGAGTAAAGGCTAATCAGAAGTTTGAATATGGTATTGCCAAACTACATAATAGAATTCCCCTTTATTTAGAGACTTGGGCACCATGGGAAATGTTTGCCTCTGACTCTGAGGATTGACCTAGGGATTATGGGACACCATATACTGCAATTCTGAGGGTCCTCTCTACCACATCTTTCTCTTCACTGTGTTTCTGATCTTGAAAGATAACAATGTATTTCTAATTTTCTTTTCTTTTATTTATGCTATGTTGTTGAGCTTCCTATGTAAGTAACTTGAGCATTGCACTAATGTATGGTTAGAACAGCTGACATTGCTATGCTTAATAAAAAATGTAAGATACAAAAAAAAAATTTGCAAAACAGATTGTCAAGTCAATAAGTGTAAAAAAAATTTTTTGCATGTGACAATAATTTACGTACGCGAATTTTTTTTCCCACTCCAAATCTGTTAAAGTCAGTGGGTGTTTTTCTTGTGGTGACATTTTTCTGTGAATTCGTATTGCGAACAAGCTTTTGCAAATGACTTTCAAATAAGATGGGTGTTTGCATGAGTGCAGCCACTAAACAAGGCTTTTGTTCATAAAAATAGCATTAAACGTCATTTAAATTCACAAATCTGTTTTGCAAATATTTTTTACGATCATTCACAATAACCATGTGCAGGGCAAATTTATTAATTGTGGGAATTGATCTGCACTCCACAAAGTTTATAAATGAGCCCCACAAAGCCTACAGGCATTTTTTCTCAGCTAAATATTTTGCTTATTCCTAAAAGCAATATCTGTCCCATATACATATTCATTTAACACATCTAAAAAAAAAAGCTTGATGATGCCTAAACTTTCTATTTTTGCTCTGAACTCTTGGCCTTGTCTTTGTGTTTTTGCATTAATAGCTTGTTATGAATGAAGACTGAGTCCCAATGCCCACAAGAATACCAATTATTTGTTCATATAACAAAGGAAATTCCTGATGAGTGATATAAAGCAGCAGTCTCTTGAATAAAGATTTGCTCAGAACCATTCTGAGGCAGGAAATCCTGTGCAGATATTCAACGTGAGCATTAAAAAGAGAGGATAGGAAATAAAAGCAAGAAAAATATATTCTACAAAGAAAAGATTATAGCTAATACTCTTCTCTGCACATACTGCTCATACTGTGTCTCAAACATAATTCATTGGTGCCTTATTCATTTTCAGGCCTGAGGGTGTTTTTTCCCTTGTTGACATGAAACATAGGAAGTTCACTTCCTCATGTTAAGTCATTCACTTTGTAAAGGCTTTTCCTAATGTAAAATTATACTTTCAAAAATGTATCAGACTAAACATCAACTTACTTATTATTTAATTGTGTTTTATTTATAATAATAAAGGATCATTAAAGGCTAAAAATAAATATGGCTAGAAATGATCTATTTTTCATACTGAGCTTGCTGTATCAGCCAGGGCTGCCATCAGAAATTATGGAGCCCCATATGACAAATTTTCTGCCCCCCACTCCAGGCCTTCCACAGACCCTCCCCAGACCTCACCAACCCACTGGTGACCAGGACCCCCATGCAAGTTTAAAAAAATAATATTGGTACCAGGGCCCCCTGCAGGTTAAAAAATAGCATTGTGGTCAGTGCCAGTGGATACCTACTGGGTTAATTAGTGACCAGATCATTAAAAAAAAAAAAAAGAATATTGGTGTTCAGTGGAACTTACCTTTAAGTTTGGCAGGTGCTTTGGAGACAGGTCTTCTTCGTTCTTCTCTGGAGATGGCTTCTTTGTTCTACTCCATTGATGACTTCTTTGTTCTTTTCCATCAAGGTATGGTATTGTTTCATTGCAGTATATATTTATTGATTACATAGCTAATGGGATCTTTTATAAAACAGCCTCAATGATAGCATAATTTGGACTGTTACTGTGGTCGTACATGGAATTATATGATTGAATAGTTTCATCCTTTCTTCCCTTTCCATAGTTGTATGAATTTGTTTCTTGGAAGGCAGAAATGTCCACTGTCACTTGTGAACAACATGTTACTCACCAACACATTGGATGTTTTTCCCAGTGGCCCCAAAGCAGGTGCTTATTTTTAATTCTTGTCTTGGAGGCAAGTTTTGGTTGCATAAAAATCAAATTTACTGCCAAATAGAGCCTCTTGTAGGCTGCAAGTGCACATTGGGGTTACAGAATAGCCAATCACAGTGTCACAAATCGGCTCCCAAAATCCAAAACCAGTGCTAGGTTCCCTGGTCTTGGTTCTTGCTTCTGCCTATAACAGCTGCCTTTCAGCTAGTTGGATGTCACCAGGTCTTATTTAGAGAGGAGCCAAGCTAAAGGTTCTGGATGAGCAGAGGGGCACAATCTTCAGCAAAGTCTTTTTAGGGCAGAAGGTCACAATTCAGGGAACGGATAGAAAGTGTAGTCAAAACCAGGCTGGGTCGGTGCAGGCAGAATACAAACGGAGTCAAACAGGCAGAGGTTGGATTATGGATTTCTGAATATTATAAATAATATTATATTTCAGAATTTACCAGGCAGGGGTCAGGATCACATAAGTCAGATTATTCAGGCAGGCAGGGGTCAGAACAGGAATCAGATACAAACAAGAATAGCACCCAGGAACTCTCAGAGATGAACCTACAACAGGCAATGAGTTCTAATACAAAGTTATCTTGAGTACCTTTGAATTTGGCACCATTGCGCCATGACATCATCATGCTGGCGCATGAAGTGTGCACCTTGTGCCTTAGTATCCACTTGCTGGCACAGAAGGAGGTCCCCGCTGACTCCCTAGACCACCAGGGGAAGTCCACACACAGCCCTTATTTGGCAACCCCAGGAACTTTTTTCATGCTTGTGTTGCTCCCCAACAAGGCCCGTGGGTTGTTGACCCCCAGTATGCATCATCAACAGACATGGAAGGGAAAGGCCATGGAGCAATTGGCTATTTTACAATCCAGCTGTTCAGTCTAGCTACCTAAATGTTTTCCTGTGACCCACTTCCTTTACTTTCGACTGATAACACTGATTGTTTTGGGGAATAAATGGCTAACTTTATGCTATGGTGCAGTTATCAGAATTATTCTCAACATCAAAGAAACCGCTTGGTGTGAAATTTGCAAACCAGGCAGTTTCTTTGATATTGTTTCTTTTGGGAATAGTTGGGAATCGTTTGGGTCTCTGCTGCCCTGATAGGGCCTGATATGCTTTCCCAGGAATATGCAAGTCTCAGTAATAATAATTTCTTGCTTTCTATTCCTTTAACTGTGCTCTATAAACAAGCACATAATGCATTAACACAAAAATACCTTCCATAAAAGGTTATGCTTTCAAATTCTTCTTCAGAACCCTAAAATAATTGTAGGACATTTAAAAGAAAAATAAATTTAAAAAAATTCATACACCATGGGACCAAAACTTCTCTTGCAGGAGCTCTGTGTTTGGAATATTAATAGTTTCTATTATTCTTAATTTCTTTAGTCATCTTACAAAATACTAATCTTTCTTCCAACTCTTTCATGTTTTGTAAATCAAACTCATTGTTTGAATTTCTCTTATGGAAATAGCTTGTGGTTAGTAATTCTTTTTTTCCTCTTTAAGTGCACAGGCCAAGGCATTATTGTGCATTTCCAATGTTTCATGTAGCAGCTGTGTTTCTGTTTAGATTAACATTTGCTCTTCATTCCTGCTCAGATTCCCAGATCTTTCATATATTATGACTTGAGAACTAACATGGAAAAGAGGTACAATGACACCTAAAGTCGGTAGAGGAACAAGGGTGAAAATACTTGATGATGAAATACTGTAAATCTATAGATTAGAAGGGGAAGTGACTCCTCTGCATGCCTTCATGCAATCCGGAGGTTTAGGAGATGATGGGATGGCCATTAAGACCACTGGGAACAAACAACTCCATGGCTGTTGGCCTGCCCTCACGCGATTAACTGAATGAGGAAAGATTAGGATGTTTTCATAAAAGCAACACTTACAGTGTTAAGTTCAATTAGGGTTTAACAAAACAAATCACTGAGTGAAATATAATACAGCTTTATGTACAGAGGAGAGAGTAATGGCCATGCTCACAGACATGGCAACCAATAAATAACAAATAATGCTTCCCAAATAGATAAATCTTTCCAAAAGAAACTAAAATAGGGGTACTGTTTCATTATTTGTAATATTTGACAAAATAGTTTGTACCTTCCTTTTAATGTAATTTATTCTCTAGTTTAAAAGTTGAAATGTTATTTCTTCCAGACGCCTTTCCTTCCTTCCTTAATGTCTTTCTTTCTGTATAAACTTGCTTCAGTTTCCATTTCTTACTTCTACATTCCATTCTTAGAATTTGTTCACGCTTGTTTTGCTTTTATCTAGATGTTACCAGCCCAAAATGCAACTGCAGGCTGCAACACAGAGAAGATCTTCCCTTCTGACACCACAATCCCATGATCTAACAACTCCATTGGATCAGTGCATTTTGTACATATACAAGTTTGGTTTTGGCAAAATAATTTAGCTAAATATCTTGCTCCCCGGCCAAAATTATTACATCAGTTAGTCAAAACTGCCAAGTATTTCACTCAGTCCCTCCTCACCTTTCTTATAATTTCCATACATATGCAAAACCATTCCTCTATCCTTATATTTGCATTTGTGAATGCAATTGTTAAAGGAACAGAACACTAAAAGATTAATAAAAATAATTTAAGTAATGAAAATACAAAGTACTGTTGCCCTGCACTGTAAAGCTAGTGTGTGTTTGCTATAGAATTTCTACTATAGTTTATATAAACAAGCTGCTGTGTAGCCATGGAGGCAGCCATTCAAAGCTGAAAAATGAAGAAATGCACAAGATACACAGAAAATAACATATATGCTCTATAGTCAACAGTAGGATTCTACAGGGCTTATCAGTTATCTATTGTGTATCCTGTGCTTGAATGGCTGCCCCCATGGCTACACAGCAGCTTGTTTATATAAACTATAGTAGTACTTATCTGTTATCTACTGTGTATCCTGTGCTTGAATGGCTGCCCCCCATGGCTACACAACAGCTTGTTTGTATAAGCTATTGTAGTACTTATTAGTTAACTGTATCCTGTGCTTAATTGACTGCCCGCATGGCTACACAGCAGCTTGTTTATATAAACTATAGTAGAGTTTCTGTAGCAAGCATTACTTTAAAACATTGTAATGTTTTGGTGTTACAGTTCCTTTAATTAGCCTACTTTTTTGAAGATTTCATTACACAATTATTATAAGGGGTTTTGAGCATTCAAGTCCTCTTTTTGTTGAGCCCAACTCCATGGTTCATAACAAGGTTAAAGTTTAGTGATGAGCAAATGTGAGCAGTTTCGCTTTGCCAAAAATTCCCAAAAAATTTGATGAATTCAACAAATGCATTGAAGTCTATGGGTCTTCTATTAGAGATGCCTCAAATAGTGTGAATACAATAATACTGCCATAATTCTAGATTTTTCCAATAGTTTTTGTTTGCCTAGTTATACATTGTCCCCCATCATTTTGAGAGGCAGATCCTCAGTTTGGAAATGTTCATCTTCTCCTTTTCAAGAGCAATGTAAGATGTTTGATAGGGCTTTTACTCCATCTCTGAAGCCTTATCTGTACCAGTGCCTGATAAAATAGACATCATTTATTTTGCTTGCATATCTAATCATTCATTGGCTTTTTAAATAAAAGGAAGCAAAATGTTAAAATAATACATTTTTGCTGTGTTTAATGTACACATCCGTTATCAGGGCTCAGTCTAGACCAATTTATTAGTTCTGGGTTATTGCTTGCAACCAATGCTTACGTACTTGCTCATAACATTTTAGCAACTGAATATTTTTGTTAAATGTTATTTAAATGTTATTTTATTATGTTATGTTATATTGGATCTCTAAAATAATTATTGCTCTCTCCACAAGGGCAGGTAACCAAACACGTTCAAAGATCAGTAGGCCATTTGATAATTTGTTTCTCATGTGTTGGACCAAAATCATTTTCCTGGAATCTGAAATCCTATCAGTTGGGCCTAAATTGTTTTTTTTCTAGACATTACACTGTCAAAGACATGCCACTAGCCATGGTGATTCCTGCCTAGAGGGTTTGCACTAATTTCTATAGGCAAAGATTCACTCATGGTTATTACTCTAAAGCAGTGATCCCCAACCAGTGGCTCAAGAGCAACATGTTGTTGAACAACCCCTTTACTGTTGGTCCCAGTAGCCTCAAAGAAGTTGCATATTTTTAAATTCCTGGCTTAGAAGCAAGTTTTAGTTGCAGAGCCACCTGCAGTCCACATAGGGCCTGCCAAATAGCCTATTGCAGTCCTTATTTGGCAGTTCCAGGAACATGCTCCCCAATTCTTCTTATAATTGAATGTGGCTCAGGGATATAAAAGGTTGTGGACTCCTGACCTAAGGCGTAAGTCTTAAAGTCTAAGGGGAAAATTCACTAAACGACGAATTCGCTAGCGTGACACCATTTTGCAACTTCGCCAATTTACTAACAGTCCCTGGCATAGATAGCCTCTAGTGCAACTTTGCACCCTAACACATAGCAAAGTTGCGCTTAGACGAAGGGATGTGACTACGCTAATTCATTAACTTGTGGATTTTACTGAACGTTACCTCTTGCGCCAGACTTGACTTCTAGTTTCATAAAAACGCTGGAGTCCTTTACTTTTATAAGGGTGATAGGCTGAAAAAGATTGTACTTTTTTTAAATTTTCCCTCCTTCCCCCCTACATTTCCTAAAATATGGCACCTAAACTAAACAGTTGGCACATGTGTAGGGCAAAATAACAATAATATTTTATTGGTTAAAGGTTTTCCAGGCTTGTGTAGTTTAATGTACTTGTGGCTACATATACGTCCATTGTACTTAAACTTTGCACCATATGAAAATTAGGCATCTCTATCGTAACTTCTCTTTGCTTGACGAAGTAACGCTTGCCCACTTTGCTACCTTTCGCCTCCCTGAATGCAAACTCGCATTTCAAGTGGCTCCCTTGCGAAAAAGGCGTCACTATCGCATTTTTGGTGCTCAGTGAATTTGCACCTCTGACTAAGGACTATGAATGTATTCCAAATGGAAAAATGAGGCAGGACTCCAGCAATCTTTTAACCTTTGCATTCAACTCCCGACCAGTGGAGTAAATCCGCAAACCAAGTATTTCAAGGACTTGAAAAAGAGCACAGCTCGAAACATGTCGTGTTCAGAATAAAGCACTTGAAAGTTGCAGCGAAAAGATCTGCGTCTACCTTTCATTCTATTATACTTGGTTTGCGGACTATGAATGTATGTAGCATCAATGGAGACCAGCAGAGTTTGAGTTTTTTTTGCTTTGAAACATAGCCACACCCAACTGGTGAATAAATGGGTTGTATTCTTTAACCAGACAGGAACTGCTATTAGCTTGCTATGGGAAGGCATTTCTGCCATTCTCCAAGCCTTCTGGGACTTTTAGAGTTATATGTTTATATTTGTTATCATGCACCAGTACCTGTGGTAATCTTTCATGCCTGGAGGAATTTATTTTGATTTAATGACTGCTAGGAATCTGCATGATCTCAATTTATCTAGCTAACTAGCTCAGGCACATAGTATTACTGTAGTTGTAAACTCTATGTACCATAAATTGTTATTAGTATCAAGGTGTTTTCATTTAAAAACAAAGAGATTACAGTTAGATAATGAAAATGAATTATTTTAGTTGGTTATGTTTTGGCTTTGTATTATTTTTACCTCAAGGAATTTTACAGTATATGCAAATAAACCAGAATGGTAGGGTATATTTTGAGAGTTTTATTAGCAATCATGGTAGGGCAAAAGCTACATATTTCTACTGTGCAAAAACATAATTTTCAGCCACACAACCTGCTCTTAATCTTTCACGCCCAACTTTCAGGAATCTGTTATCTCACACACAGGGCCACCAAAAGGGGTGTACCGAACAGCAAAGTGCAGAAAAGACCAGGGCCATGAAAAGAGGCAAAGTTAAAGTCCCAAATTAGCAAAAAGACTAAAAGTCACGAAAGCAGCCAAAGTTGAAGTCCTAAAGCGGAGAAAAGAGCCAAAGTCACAAAAGGAGTCACAAATTGAAGTCCTGAAGTCGCGAAAAGACCTGAAGTCACAAAAGGAGTCAAAGTTGAAGTCCTGAAGACACGAGTTAAGTTCTACTGAACACCAATGTGTGTGTGTGTTTTTAAAAAAATATATATATATTCTCTGAGGCCCCAATGTTTTTTTAACTTGTAAGTGCGCACTGGCACAAATGTTTTTTTTTTTAAAACTTTCATGGGGAGGGGGGGGTCTGGTGCCATTGTTTTTTTAAACTTATACAGGGGCCCTGACCCTGAGGTGTGTGTGTGGGATGGTTACCATTTTTAGCACTGAAGTCTGTTTGGTTAATTATGATCAGGGGTGGGGCTAGGGGGCTGCAGTGGGCAGGAGCAAAGTAATTTCTAATTGCAGCCCTCCTCACACATCTTATTTACTCAATGGCTTTGTCCAAAAAACAAAGACAAAGTGTAAGGTCTCAGGAAGATGCAGCCACATACATTAATCTAGGAAGCAACATTTTCTTGTAGACCTCAATATTTTTTTACTAAGGCCTTAGTATGATTTTAGGAGTGCATTCTATATTCTATGGCTTACAAGACATGGGCAGAAGTTTTTACCACAACTAGCAATGGATCTTGTAAAACATAGATGCCAATCAGATGTTTGTTTTCAAAAGGTGACCAGTGTGTTATACTTGCTGACTGATTTTGCTAATTGCTAATATGATGCAGCTGTTCAGAAAAAGATCCCAGCCTGAAAACTATAAGCCTGTAAGTCTGACATTGTAGTAAAAAGCGTTTGGAAGGGGTAAAAAGGGACAAAATACTTGAATACATTGTAAATCCCAATATTGTGAGTTTGTTTCAGCATGTTACGTGCAATAGTTCGTGGATAGAGTACAAAGAGTGTTGGTAAATGGAGCATTTTCTAATTAGACCAGCAATGTTGGTGGTGTTAGTACAGTACCTTAAGGGTCTGTCTTTGGACTTTGCTTTTGAACTTGTTTATTAAACACCTTGAGGTGGGCTCCACCTCCTTAAGAAGGATATTAATTAGCTGAAGAGAGTGCAGTGACATGCAACCAGACTGCTAAAACAGATGGGGATTTAAGGTTGGTATTGCTTTCTCTAGGAAAAAGGTGTTTTCAAGGGGGCATGATTACTCTTTACAAGAACATTAGAGGACATTATAGTCAGTTAGTGGTGGAACATGTTTGCAATAGAACATATCAATGCACCCTTTTTGACTAGAGGAACAGAACTTTCAGTTGAAGAAGTGTAGGGTAATGTTCGCATTGAGGGAGATGAGATTGGGGAATGCCCTATCCAGATAATATTGTGATGGCAGTTTCTATTAATACTTTTAAGAGTGACTTGGATTATTTCATGGATGGCCATGCTTTTGAGGACTTTGGTGATCTTTCCCTACAGACAGCAAAATTGCTGCAAATCTCTGCATGCATATACTTTACAAATGATTCAGAAAGATTCAGTCCTGAAAGGAAGTCAACTTCAAATGTCCAAAATGGGTGATCTGGGCTCTCCATGTGTGGTCACCATTAGATATCTGTGATTTTACTGTCTACTTAAGTCAAATAAAGGAAACCTAAGCCCTACTTAGAAAAGCATTCCCATTTCCCATGAAACACTATTGTATAAAACCGGCCATTATCAACTGAATGTGCCAAGAGAACACAGTTTCCATAACAGTCTAACAGCTGACACTTATGTAAACATATCTCATAGACTGGGACAATAATGCTCTCCCCAGTTTAACACAAAGTCAATCCATGTTTACAGATTCTTTATTTAAATCTACCCTTTATTCCCTGCCTTCCTATAATTGTTGAAAGGGTATTAAATTGTCATTATAGTTCCTCCTGCTGTCATTTCATCAATAGCCTTTTTAATAAGCCTTTAAAGTTGAAAAGTAAACCTAGTATTCCACAATAATTTGTCTACAAGACAAAAAAAAAGAAATCTGCAGTACACCAATCTATTCAGTTCTTCATTATAATCCATTTCCTTTCTATTGTGTAGCCTGCTGCTTTTGTTAAGGGATCTTAATGATGACTAAGGAAGAGATTCTTCTGATGATAGACTGGTAAAATAATCTTTCTGAAAAACCTCAACATGTTTTTTATGCTACATGTAAAAGCCAAAAAAAAAAAATCAAAGAAAAAAAGTATTTCTTTTCTCATTAACTCCCCTCAAGTACATGATCAGTCTGTGTTTTCCATTCTCTAAGCTTGTGTTGCTGGATGGAACCAGTGGCCTTTATGAAACAAGATAATTAGTATCAGACCTCTAAGTGTCCGTTGAAAGGAGAAGAAAAGTGTCTGTCTGCCTTTTGGCTCCCCGGGGAGTTGTCGCTATTGTTGGCCTGTACAAAACCCATGTGCACTCTTCAGGCCTCACAATGACACACTCTAGTAGTGGCACAAGAAATCATTGGATCAGAGGCTCCTGAAACTAATGGGTTCAGAATTAATGCTACAATTAGCAAGAATACATCACCTTGTTTATATTATTTATGTGTTTGTGTACTGAAAATTTTAATCTGTACACTGTCAACTTTCGTGATGATATAGATGTTTTTCTCGAATAAAATTGTATAAAATAATAAAATTAACAATAAAATTGCATAAAAATATGTGTGCAAAACCTTTGGGTTCATTTATAATTGCCTCTTCTTCTAATTATTGGAATAGTGCAGGGAAAGCCTACATGCCTTGTGAATGTGATGACAACAAATGAAAGCATCAATGTATTCATGGGGCAAAAGGAATCTGCCTACCAACCACAATTTTCCTGTGCGCAGGGCAGGGTGCAAAGTGCTAAAATATGGTTCACACTGCCTCTCCAACAGGTCGGCCTGGTCAGTGGATAGAGAGATCGGCCACTCTCCAAAATACAGGAACAATGTAGACACCAGGACTCAGAAGGCCAATTCAAGCGGGGCAACCCCTGCAATTTTATTCATCAGATGTAACATTTTGGGGGCAACCCCCTTCTTCAGAACTGTCTGACAAGGGAGCTGCCCCCGAAACGTTACATCTGACGAATAAAATTGCAGAGTTACACAGAACTTCCCATTATCATTGATTATTGATGACTTGTTTCACGTTGAGGGCATTTTTACTCCAACCACAGGTAAAGGTGGCTAAAATGCCCCACGTACCAATAGCAATATACCAAAGCTTTACACAAAAGAGGGTTAGTTACTGTGAACCTCAAAAAAGAGGACTATGACCATTTGTGCTCATTTTAAAGCATTTGTGGCTGGAGGTACAAGGGGTTTTACAGTCAGGGGGCAGATGGGACCTAAGCTGATGTAAAAGTATGATTCATGGGTCACAAGTGGGAGATTTTGACAAATTGGGAGCAAGGCAAGGTTTTAGTATAATAAGTATTGCTTGGACCAGGATTATGGCAATGCATCTGCCAGTCATTTGTTTTCCATGGGGTCCATTTAACTTGTTGGCAGGGCCATCCATCCAAGGGCCTTGCTAACTTAGTAATTCAGGTCCCTCTGATTCTTGAAGGTGGCCCTACATTGAAGGGGTCTATTTACTAAAAAAAAAAATCTTTTTCCACAAATTATATTTTTTAACCCTAAAACTTCATGTTTTTTTTATTTCTCTAAACTAAAAAAAACAGTAAAAATGTAAATGTATTCATTTTAAAAATCACAAAAACCTCTGAAATAAAGCATCTCCAAGTAAAATTAATTGACGTCCTATTGGACCTTTTTTAAACCATTCAGACTTTTACAGGTTTTTGGATTTTTTTCACAAGTAATTGTCCAAAGAACTCAAGAGAGATATTCAGATCTTTTATTAGCTTTCACATGATTCACATGCTCTGTGCTGCTTTCACTTACTGAGCTTAGGGACCCACTCACAATATACAGCACACATAGAACAGAAATAAAGTCACAATATAAGGCTGATTAGTCATTAATACAGATAATTACTACATGGCAGCACAGAAACCAGTGCAATTAGCATCAACATTTAATAATCACCAAACCTGTAGCATCAGCTTATATTACAGCCAGGGAAGCTAATTTTTTGCTGCTGGATAATTAGTGATGACCCCTAAGCTTAGCTTCTCAACAGCTGCTCAGAGCCCACTGAGCATGTTAGTGTCGCAGATACTCCTAACAGATTCCAAGATGAGAAACTCCTGCAACAAATTTTAAGGCCTGGATCATCATTACTATTGAGACGCTGAACCTTTAGGCTGGTTTAAAAATGTCAGTATAGAAAATATGGCACTTCCATCCATATTAATTTTAGGGTTCTCCTTTAAGGAAAGCTCTACCTACCTATTACCTTACCTAACCCCACCTGCTGCCTCTCCATTCTTCCATTCACCCTGAGATTCCACCACTTCCTTATGCAAGAGCAGACACAATAGTGGTTTTACAAAATACTGAACTTAGTGATCTCAACCCAAATAACAATGGGACTATGTAAGAGGCAGTGTGGTTACAATTACTGCACTTCTCATGAAATACAATGCTTCCATATGGCATCAAATAGAATTTTCCCATTTTCCTGTAAGACGATGGAAACCCCCTTATCTCTGGTACTTGTAAACTTCTCACCTGAGCATGTCTGTTCTCTTTCACTTCCTCATAGAATTGGGTAATTTCATGTCATGTTGGAACATATAGCTGATGAAATCTAAGCCCCAGTGATTTGGTAACATGATAAGGAAGAAAAGGAAGACTGTTCAGTAGAAGCTATTTTTTCTCCATGCCCTTTGAAGAAGATCACATAAGATACAATAGTTTAATGTCACTGGACCCTACTATCCGATCCCTTCATGGAAGAAGAAATTGTATAAAATTGTGTAAATTGGTGTATGTAGAATTTGTCTGTTGCATAGAAATCTGATTGGGAAGAGAAATCCTGCCTTGTTTGTTTTCTTGCTATTTACAAGTTAAAAGGATACATTAGGGGTCTTCATAGCTAAACCACACCTTAAAGTTTTGGCCAGTTAGATAAGACTTTGGACATGGTTTACAATCTAAAATAGCCACTTGAGCGTTGTGTCAAAATGTTTAAAGCTGAAGCTTCTGCAAGAAAAAAACTGAACCAGCAGTCAGTTGTCCTAAAAATTCAATGAATTAAAGGTACTTGTATAAAAAAAAGTGCTCCTTGCACTTCTGTATAGTTGATTGTGCTGTTGAATATAATGGCTCTTTCTAATTACATGCTACAGTATTAATAATAATAATAATAATAATAATACCTCTGTAAATTGTTCTGCATATCTGAAGTCTAAATAAAACAAATATAAGGTCTTTCCTTTCAAACTAGCCTTCCACACCCATGAAGATGGGAGTAGCAACAAGCTTTTCAGAAATTGTGCCTTGTCTCCTAGAATCCCACTGTCAGAAATTTATGCTACTGTCAATTAGAGGTTGCAGGGTCATTCCTGGGGGTGAAAAATATGACACGTTATCTACAAGTTGGATTCAGACTACCTAAACTGCAGCTGCTGCCAGACCTGGTCCCCTGAGGCTTCAGTAATATACAGTACCTAGCTAATGTTGTTTATGTTAAAGAACATTAATATGAATTTATTACTAAACAAATGGGTTCTAAATCATCAACAGTGTGACAACTGTCAGAATGGAGGGAGGAGGGAATATTCCAAAATTTGGTGCTCCCTAAGTTACTAAAAACTGTGGCTTCAAATTACCCAAACTGACACTTGTGCCATTGCCCTTGGTGCAAACAGACTGCAACTCAAGCGTTTTCACCGTAGCCGAAGGAAGCAGTATGTTTAGTTTCCAATGGATTTTATATGCTTGGATACCTGGATAGACATAGTCAGCAGTAGAGGTGGGCAGCTAGTCAGCTCACTGGATCAGACACTGTAAGATACAGGTGACCATAGTTCCCCCCTTGCCATACTTTACCAACTTAGATTTTCCTAATCTATACTAATTCCGCCGTTCAGAAGTGATGCACAGTTCAGATTGGCTGGATTAAAGAGTTTCTTTAGTCTATAACAGCATGGCATTGCATAGGCATCAAGATGTACTGTAGCTTAATGTTCTTTTATGCTCCATCACATAAATGGAAGATAAATCCTAACTTGTGAATTGGCTATAAATTATAATTTCTCCTAAATGTATTTTTTTTCTTAAATTAAGTGATTTCAGTTAAATTATGGAACTCTTTTATATTAATTGAAGAGTGGGGTGATGCCTCTGTATACTGCACTGTTGGTCATGCTATGTATTGGGCCTCATTAAGCTACAGTACACCAGGCAGATTTTCATTGTGTTGCACTGACTGGTTGCTGTAGGTTACTTCCCTGGTCCAGTATTGGTATACAAAGCACAAAGATTGGTGATAGCAGGAATGTATGGTATTTTTTTATTATAACACATGGAGCTTCCCCAACATTAGCATTAGCAGCAGTGCTAAATGGACAAGGGGTCTTTATAATCAATGTTTTTCATCAGACAGCAGTGGTGGTCATAACATACCATATGCCTAAAGCCGACATGAAGTTTCCCGACTTGTATATTATCTTAATAGCCCAACGCTCAACATAGCCAGTTTCTGCTTTATATTCTCTCTCTTTCTTCGATCTCAGGAGCAGTTTGTACAACTGCTCCAACCAAGGGTGGCATCTCCCATTCACCCTTTGATTCTTACTCGTTCTTGTGATGTTTTCAATTCTTTGAACTTTTATTTTTCTTTGTCAGAACTTTCGCCTTGCCAGATATTTATTTTTCCTGTATATTCACTGGTACTTGTATTTGTGTGGCATTTGCACCTTCACATCTAACGACTGCATAAAGTTTCCTTCCCTCTTTTTGATGGATCTATAAACAAACTTATGCGAGCCGTGAAAAAACAACACTGCTTTGTGTTGTTTCAGTTCATCAGCAGCAGGGGCAGATAATGATCCCATCACACAGACTCCAGCCTACTACTTCAATGAGAGGAAACAGTCCTGCTCTAAAGGTCATCAAAGCCAACACATCTCTTTGGAGGACCTCTTGACATTGTTGACCTCAGTGTGCTTTGGGTGCCACTAAGGGCAAATGATTTTCACTTTTAATTCATAAGTCTGAATGCCAGAATTCCTTAATTGTTTTTGAAAAATTACACATGGCCTGGTTATCGTACATTAATGCATTCAAGATAATGATGTTTTAGGGTATTTTGTTTAAAATGTGTTTCTTATATCCTCAAATCTACAATTTAACTCTATTAGGGCTGTAATAAAGGAGTTGCTAATGTGGTGCCGCTATTCAAAAAGGGATGCCGTTCTCAGCCTCAGTCTGACATCGGACTTTTTGAAGGGTTAATAAAAGATAAGATACTGGATTTCATAGCAAGTAACAATACTGTGAGTTTGTGTCAGCATGTTTTTATGTGTAATAGATCTTACCAGACTAACTTAATTTCTTTTTATGAGAAGATAAGCAGGGACCTCGATTCTGGGATGGCAGTGGATGTGATTTACTTAGACTTTGTAAAAGCATTTGATACAGTGCCACACAGAAGTTTACTGGTTAAATTAAGGAATGTTGGCCTGGAACATAGTTTTTGTACCTGGGTAGAGAACTGGCTAAAAGATAGACTACAAAGAGTGGTAGTAAATGGAACATTTTCTAATTGGACCAGTGTTGATAGTGGGGTACCGCAGGGCTCTGTACTGGGTCCTTTGCTTTTCAACTAATGACCTGGAGGTGGGCACAGTTTCTATTTTTGAAGATGATACTAAATTGTGCAGAACTATAGGTTCCATGCAGGATGCTGCCACTCTGCAGAGTGATTTATCTAAGTTGGGAAACTGGGCAGCAAACTGAAATATGAGGTTCAATTGATAAATGCAAGGTTATGCAATTTGGCAAAAATAACAAAAATGCAAGTTATACACTAAATGGCAGTGTGTTGGGAGTTTCCTTAAATGGGTTTTTATAGATAACAAGTTGTCTAATGCTGGGCAGTGTCATTCTGTAGCTACTAAAGCAAATAAAGCTCTGTCTTGCGTGAAAAAGGGCATAAACTCAAGGGATGAAAATGCAATCATGCCTCTTTTTAAATCCCTAGTAAGGCCTTATCTGGAGTATGCAGTGCAGTTTTGGACTCCAGTCCTTAGGAGGGATATAAATGAGCAGGAGAGAGTGCAGAGACTTAAATTATGAGGGTAGACTGTCCAGGTTGGGGTTGTTTTCTCTGGAAACAAGGCGCTTGCGAGGGGACATTTGTACACTTTACAAATACATTAGAGGACATCATAGACAAATAGCAGGGGACCTTTTTACCCATAAAGAGGATTACCACACCAGAGGCCACCCCTTCAGACTAGAAGAAAAGGACTTTCATTTGAAGCAGTGTAGGTGGTTCTTCACAGTGAGGACAGTGAGATTGTGGAATGCATTGGGTCATAAAAAACCTAGGAGTGAGCTTTGCTAAACTTGATTTATGATTTACACAGTTCACATCACACCTTTTATCTAAATAGAAAACAAGTATATTATGTACAAGAAGACAAATATTGTGTGCTCACTCTTAATGTATTTTAGAAACATTGTAGGCCTTATGGTGAAAGTGTGTCCCGTTTCTAGGGGAATTGTAGGTTATGGAGACACAGTAATACATAATGTAACGTAGCTTTGCCACTATTCATGTGTATCTCATTATATTTCCCTCTCTTGGAGATGACAATACCTCTTCCTTGAGACACAGATAGCCTTGTGAAAATGTCCATATATGTAAGGTTAGTTAACGTTCACAAAGCGAGAAATCTTTGAAAGCTACTGATGGAAACCTGTCACTTAAACATCAGGTGTCCACAGTTGTCATTCATCCTTATATTTCCATTTCAGGAACATAGCTTGAATGAAAGAGCTTGATGCCACCCAAAGACTTCTTTAATCTCATGCCTTTGTGATCTCATGTGTAGACAAATGTAATGTCCTGCACCTGGGAATTTCACTGCAGGTGGCCAACTATGTTACAATCAGGCTGCTCACAAGAAATGGCATATCATATCATGGAACACCTGTTATTTAAAAACAAAGCAGTGGAATTAGCTTTCAAGCTGTTGGCACGAGAGACTTTAATGTAATGGTAAAACACCTAGAAAACACCCTTGTATCCATTGGCTTCACAATTGTGTTCTTCAGAAAGACCATCCAGATGACCAACTCCAAAATGACAATTAGAGAGATGGTTGGCCAGCCATCTAATTTATCTTGGTTGATCAGCTTGATTTATAAACATCAGCATACCAGAAGTATCCCTTATGTAGATAGACATAATGGGGGAAAATAAACTATTACATTTCCAGTTTATAAAATTACTTTTGTTATGTTTACAATATTACTTGCATATACAGAAATTAATTTAGCATTCTGCACCTACTGTATGTGTCACATACAGAGGAAAGAGCGGAACTCTTGACACCCAGCCACTCACCATTCATTCAATCAGATAACAAAGGAGTTTGCGGTGGAATGCAGATACGGCCATGTTTATAGAAAGCAAGACTTCTGACTAGGCAAACCCTTCCCTTCTCAAGCATTAACCTTTTTTTTCTTTGGAATGCCCTGTACCATCCTATCAAATATTTTACATCATCAAAACACTTCCTAAACTCGGTGACACACTCTCTACACTAACAGACGTTTCCACTATCGCCTTTCTATGTCAAGTGATTAAAATTCATATGACAAAAAAAAGTTAATATTTTCAGGGCCTTGAGGATGCCCAGAGGCCAGTGTCCTCTGTTGCCCCCTCCCTCCCACAGGATTGGGCACATGTGCATCCTTTCTTCACACCAGACAACTAATGCCTAGTCGCTAGTGCTCCAGAATCAAGCTAATTACTGGTATATGCAAATTTCAACTTGGATATTTGACACCATTGTGTTGTGCTAATTTATGGGTATGGAAAAGGTTTATTCTCAAATTTTTTGTCAGGGTTGCCATCATGAACTCCCTGGTTTAAAACCAGAAACCTGGTGCATACTGGCCATTGCTTCTCCAGTCTGAACCACAGGAGGCACTGTGGTTGCAGATTCCCAGGTTACACAGATATCTTTTCTCTTGTCTGTATTAATTGGACCACACCCTCAATCAAGCTGTAGACAATAGTCTGATCAAGGGACTATTTAGGTTTGCCTCCTCAAACAAACTGCACTGGATCATTAGCCCTCCCTATTTCCAAGCCATCTGAGTCCTAACTTCCTGTTCTGTAAGTGGGTTCCTGCCCTTGTTCTCATCAGGTTTTAACTCCCAGGATTCTGAATCCTGGCCTGTTATTAGTTTTCTGTTTGTCTTCCACCTGCCTCAATCATTTGTCTGTTTCACCCATTCTCTTACTTGCTGTCTATCCTGACCCTGTGCCTGAACCAAGACTTGTTTTATGCCATTTCCTACTATGCATTTTCTGCATTCTCTTTTTCATTATTAAACTTTTTGCTCAAAGCAGTTTCTGTCAAGATTCAGAATATTTGGTAGGTACCCAGGAAATCGGCTCCTCACAACCAGTTTATCTAACCACTTAAACAACTGAATATTAGGGTGACAATGATTAGGATCTTTTATGGGGCAATTAAAATATTTTGTACTAATTAAAAATTAAATTAATTACACAAGTTCTATTTGGATATTAAATTTTTTCTTAAATATGTATTTTATCTTTGTAAAAAGCTTAAATTATATAAGCTGGTTGCAAAAAAATAAAAATGTATTAAAAATATATGTGTGCTTGTTTGTAAAAAAAAAAATCTAATTAATAATATAGTTATATTGATGATTTATATACATAAAAAATGTCTTGTTAAATGAAATGTCATTAAAAATATTATCAAGACAATAAAATGTGCCTCTTTTTTAAAATTGATAAAATACTTTTTTTAACATTGTTTGTTTTACTGTTTGTAATCTGAGCACAATGATCTGAATTCTGAAAATAATCTGGTATTTAGGGATTCCAAAAATAAAAGAGATTCCTATTTTATTCTGTTTTGTCTTTAACACTTTTAAAGGTGTCTTCTGATGTGTTACTGCAAATTAACAGTCCCACACCTTCCTAATGATTTTATGGGTTTCAAGTATTTCAGGCAGCAGTTTGGATGATCATGTTAATTTAAATGAAGCCATTCCAAATGTAATTTACATCTGTTTCAAAAAGTGTAGAAAAGTTACAGTCTTAGACATTTACATAAAGGATTTTCTCTTGTCCATCATCAGACAAATGAAGAGATTAAATCACAGATAAACCATAAGGAACAAACAGTATATATTTTAAATGGCTAACATATAAAAATTAATAGTGATGGGTGAATCCGACCCATATAACTTCGCCAAAAATTCACGAAACAGCACAAAAGTCAACTATCGATTATAGACTACGGGAATATTTTCTTAGCAAAACAAGGCAAAATATTTTGATTGCACTTACTTCTCAAGTGTGTGCATAGAAATATTTGCAATTTGCCATTTTTCATTAAAAAGTTCTTAAGAAAATTCCAGCATGACTGGAAATGTGTTATTATGTTTGTACTTTAAATACAGTACACCACTCTTGTCCATGGCAGGGCAAATGTGATCTCTGTGCAAACTGTTCCGCCCCATGCAAAGTGTAAAACTGAGTCTCAGCAAATCCAGCCATATTCTTCTTTAAGCTTAAAATTGGCATAACAAAACATAGTTAATTTCTGTATTTTCATACATAATATACGTAATATGTATGTTGATTGGAATTTTTACATAAATGCATTTATATAACAATAATAGAAATAAAATGTAGCAGGTAAAATATTTCTTTGCAGTGGGTAATGAGCTGAGCCCCTTCTAGTGTCCTAACAAATGATGACATTACCTGACACATATCCATCACTCTTTCTAGGTAACACAAGACAGGTAATACTCGGATGCACATTGCTTCACAGCATGGAAGCCCTCAGGGGGGCAAAAATCACAATGTCAGTAAAATCCTTTTTCTTTAGGAGGTTGTTGGAGCCTTAGAACCTGTGAAAGTATTCATGTTAAGTGTTTCCACCCAGTAGGTAAAGGAGTAATTCATGGATAGAGTAACATTAAGATTGTGATATAATGACCACTGTTTATTGTGAAAAGTGTGACTTCCTTGTTTGAAGCTATTCTTGATTTTTATTTTTTTTAATTGAATTGAATTACATTTAATGATAAAATAATATTTCTCTGAACACAAACATGAAATTTAACATTGTGCTTCCATTAATATTAATAATAAAATTTTGAAAAAAAATTAAATAATGCTTTTATTTTTGAGGGGCAATATTAGTTCTGTATTTATAGTTTGGCTCTGTGTCATTGTAAATGCAACTGTGTCTATCATGGAAGCCATTGAATCCCACCAGACTTGACAGATGATCCAGCTGAGCTGATTTACAGAACCAATTAACTTATTTGTCAAGTTTCACGCTTTTTTCTTCAGCCTCCAAGCCCTTCAAGTGAGATAGAGGCAGAAGCACCAAAGCAGGTATGGGACACCAGGCTGATCCAGACAAATAAACCAGAGGAAAGTAGACAGATAGGTGGCTACTGGGTTCAAGCAAGGGTCAGTCCAGGTACATGGCAAGGCAAACTTTGAGTTCTAAAAGCAGGCAAACGCCAGGCAAGGAAACAGGCAAGTAGCAACTAGGGGCCAGATTGAGGTCAGTAAATGGAGCAGAACATTGTTTGGACCAAACCAGGTAGGATTGCATTAGCCTAAACAGGCCTGCACAAGAATTGCTGGTTGGAAAGGACAATAGGAAAATAAATTGAGGCCACTGTTAAAACTGGCAGATGTAGACTGAAGTAGAACCCTCAAGGATATGCATGAATTGCACCAATTACATAATATACACAATACAATTTTTAAATAACGTCCAATAACAATCACATAGTTGGATTTGGGGGAGAAGGGGTGCTGCTGTATGGTTCAATCAGTTCTACGTCCCTTCTTGCTCACCAACACCACAAATAAGCGCAGAGGAGGAGGGGTGGTTGGTTTGTGGCTGAGGGTGACATCTGCTACTGTCCCCCATGTCCTGGGGACCAGTAGATTTTTTTAGCTGAGGAGCCCATCTCAGCCTTACACCACTGATAGCTTAATCTCTAAAAAATAAGCATTTTTGTTATGCCCTCCTCCCCCCCACTACCACCAATCGGTAAATGTTATGGGTCATGTATCAATTATTTTGTGTAAAGGATAGTCACAATTCACAACAACTTCGTCTGTTTTAAAAAAAAAAGGCGAGTAAGACAATTTGCTGGTGATAAATCTCAGCGCAAGAAAATTTTTGCACCATTTCACCAAGTGAATTTTCGCCCAGATGAACGATTGTTTATCTACAATTTTCTTCTTTAGTTTACCCTTTTTGCCAAAGTCTGTTTCACCGGTTCTGGCTGGCAAATTGAAAAAAAGAAAAAACATATTTTAATGTAGAATTATGTTTACATATTGTAACTGTTAAATATGTTATTTACATTTTTTAACCATTTGAAGCTCAGGCAACATTTATTTTTATTCTAGGGTGGACTCATGTCTAGGGTATTAGAGGATATATTTTGTCTTTTATTTTGCTTCCTTGGACATTTTTAGTTTCCACTTCCAGCAATTTCACCAACATGCATACATACAAACTCTATGTAGCCACCATAATTAAATTGACAAAAGCGTAAGTATGTTAATGATAAAGAAAGTAAGAAAATTTGATACTTTCATTGTTGACGAATTTCTTCTAGCATATCTATGCCATTGCCCATTTGCTGGTAACGTTTTGCTTATTAATGAATACACATAGTCGTCAAAAAATAACATCTAACGTATTTGTGCAATGTATAATTAATGTCAAGCCTTACTTTTTCATTATGGAACTCTTGTTTGTTACAGTATTACCACAATACATTGAGTAACTTAATGGGGTTATATGAATAAATGATGAGGATGATGATAATGATCTCATCATTCTGTTACTGCTTACAACAAAATTGCAATCTTGTAAGTTCCAGATCCTTAGAATCATTTTAAGCAGCAAATAAGATTGATGGAGTATCACAATTCATTTTTGCATAGCCCTACAGATACATAGAAGTTAAGGTAGAAAAATAAAAATGTCCATAAAGTTGATCCTTGTGCTCAAAACATATTACCTAACTTGTATCTCCACTATAGGAAGGTTGGAAAAAAATTTCCTAATTTACCTTTAAAAGGGATAATTGGCTTCTTGAATTCAAAACGACCAACTCATCTTTTGTTGTACGAGTATGGCGTCCATTATCCAGAAATGCCTTATCTGAAAGGATATCTGAATTACAGAAAGGCTATATCCCACAAACTCCATTTTATACAAATAATTTAGAACATAATTTCCTTTTTCTCTGTAATAATAAATCAGTAGCTTGAACTTGATCCCATATATGTATTAATCCTTATTGGAAGCAGAGTTACTGTTGAGTTTATTTAATGTTTCCATGATTTTCTAGAAGACTTAAGGTATGAAGATCCACATTACAGAAAGATTCAGGATAGCTGGTCCCATACCTGCATTAATAACAGCATTACTTCCTAAAAGAGGCATCTAGCCCTTGTTTTATTGTATCTGTATTAGTACAACCACTGCAGGGAGAGTATTCCCAAAACTGTCAGATTTGAAACGGCCAACACACCTTTAATGTCACTGCCACAGACCATATTTGTGGTACTTCTGGTGCTTGAGAGTCACACATGTTGACATTGAACCAATTCTGGTAACATCAAATCAGTTTGTTTTCCCTTGGTGCCAGTTGACTATGTTGGTTGGCAAATCTTCCTCCTTTGGGAATTCAAAATATTTCATGAGTGTATTTGGCACAGGGTATCTGTGTCTGTATTATTCTTCTGATAAACGTTGTACTGTGAAACAACAACTTGCCCTTAGACAAGTCGTTCTATCACTCCCAGCTGTTGTTTCCACTTATTCAGCAATCTATATGGCGTGCCCAAACCTCAAGTGTAAACTAGAATTTGCAGAGATTTATTAGCTTCTCGATAAAGTATACTGTTTACAGTAATTTTGTAAGGAGATGCTCTGCAGTGCATTCATGCAACAGGATTCTTCCAGCAAATGGTAACATACTGTACTGACAAACATTTTGCCTGTATGGAAATCAGTCTTCTCATTTTGTGTTCCATTTGTACCCCAACATTTTCTAGATTGTCTGATTATTGGGAATTTGGGTTATTCATGTCTACTCATATGCAATGTATTTCCCTTTTGTATAGTGTATCATGGGATAATAATGAGTATAATAATAATATTACAGACATGATAACGTGGGTACAGGATCCGTTGTATGGAAACCCATTATCATAATTATAAAATATTTTCTCTGTAAAAATTAAACATTACAGAAATGGAACCTGTTATCCAGAATGCTAGGGACCTGGGGTTTTACAGACAAAAGATCTTTTTGTAATTTGGATCTTCATACCATATGTCTACTAGAAAATCAAGTACCCATTAAATAAACCCAACAGCCTGGTTTTGCTTCCAATAAGTATTAATTATATTTTAGATGGGATCAAATACAAAGTACTGTTTTTTATGACAGTGGTAAAGGAAATCAACAGTTGGATTATTTGGATAAATTGGAGTCTATGGGAGGTTCCCTTTCTGTAATTCTGAGCTTTTGTATTAATGGTTTTTCTATATAATGGAACTGAATTGGACACCTGTACCTTCTACTTGATCACAACTAAGATATAATTAATTATTACTAGGGCAAAACAATCATATTGGGTTTATTTATGTACATGTTTTTTAGTAGACTGAAAGCATCTAAACCATTCATTTTCTAATTGATTTTTTACACTCATTTGCTAACTTTGTTTCTCAATTAGTGATGGGCGAATTTATTCGCCTGTGGCGAATTCACGGTGAATTCCAGGGAATAAATAAATTCGCAAAACGCTGGCGAAATTTCACCTGGGAAAAATTGCAAATTTTTCGCCGTTTGGCAAATTTCTCGAAGCAAAACATTTACAAAAACGCTCACTTTGGTTCAAACTTTTTTTATGTTTTTGCTTTGAGATTATCCTTATTCATAGGAAGTTTCTTGAATGGAAGAAAGAAAAAAAACACAATCTTCAGTTTTAATAATCAATTTGTGGCAGCCTACTCTAGTGCAAGACTTTTTTTAAATACTTGAATGGTCTTTATATACTGCTTTGAAGTGACAGAG
>CM044444.1:2738686-2751622 GCA_024363595.1 Xenopus borealis | reverse complement strand
AAAATCCAACCAGATAACTTTGAGGTTTAGTAAATTAGTGTTCTTTGATATTTCAGCAATATTTCCAAACAGATTTTTCCACTTGAGAAAGGCAAGCAACGAGTAACTGAATTAATCAATTGAATGAAACAGTTATAAACAAGGAAAGGCTATCAACATTTCTTCATTCTTCCTCAATTAGTCACAAAGGGTAAAACATTATCAAGATGTTACCACTGAAAAACAAACCATGCATCCTTTAACTGGCACACAGCAAAGTAGAAAAGTATTTTTGAACTTTGAAGAGTCACTACTAGGCTGCACTAACTTATTTAAAACGGTTAACATGCCAAAAGGCATCTCTATTTTTCCAGTTCCTTTTCCTACTAACAGTCCAATCGTCGGCTCCAACCAACTTGTTACAACTTGTTATGTTGACTTCTGTGGGGGCCCTCTACGGGGTCAATTTATTAACATACAGATTTCAGTTTTTTCTCTGATAATTCATGCTTTTTCTCTTTCTAAAACTCAAAAAAATTTTCCTTTTATAATGTGTAAAAATACAGGAAAACCTCTAATACAAAACTTATCCAAGATGAAGCAATCTCGGTCCTATAGAAATGGGAGCTGCACTGATGCTATTGGGCCCTTTTTCAGCCATTCAGACTTTAAGGTGGTTATATATTAAAGTCTGAATGCCAAAAACTCGAAAACTCATAATTTAAAGTTTTTGTTGTCTATGCTGAAATCCAACAATATCTGATTTTTCGGGCAAAAATCCAAAAAATTCAGGCTTTTGGGGAAAAGGGCCCTAGCAACCATATTGCTGAAATTGTTGAAAAAGTTCTTTTAAAGGTGAACAACCCCTTTAATCAGGGTTTCAAAAATCTCTCATACCTCAAAAAGTTTTACTTTTTATAAATGGGACTCTAAGTGTGCAGGCAACAAAAAATGGATTCCACAACTGGAATTTGGATAAGATTTGGGCTAAACCTGGATTATCTAGGAACACTGGCCTAGGGTAACCTTTGTAAGAATGTTTTATTAAGATCTAACATTTTGACTATATAGCTCTAGAACCAACAGAACTTGAACCCATAAAACTGCAAAAACCTTAGATTTAATTTGTAGTAAAATATAGGCCAAAACCCAGGCCATGTGGGTTTCCTCATTGCCATGTAAAGCTTTTCAGCAAGCATAGGGTTAAGATTAACAACTGCTGTCAAATGAGCTCCTGGTTTTATCTGCCCTTAAAAAAAAACCTTTGAACTTTTGCATGTTTTCAGTTCACTCATGTCTTTTTCTTTTATTCCCCTTTAAAGAAGATCTTGTTTCTAATGACCTTTTAATGAGAAAGGATAGAGTTGCTAATCATTTGAATAAAACAAATGGATTGGGTTCTGCCACGAAATGGAGGATTGTGCACGTAGAAAGCTTTGTGTTTGCTGAAGGCCGTACCCTTTAATCTAGCTGATGAAGGCTTATCACTTATTGTTTGCTCCTGCTAAACCTGCAAACAGTGGGAGCCCTCAGTAGAAGACTGCATTTCTTGAGAACTTTGAAGACATCTCTTTGTGTCACCTACTGTTCCTGTTAGTAAATTCAGATAAAAAACTGATGGGCCCAAGGTGTCCGTCCTAATTCTTTTATTGACACACAGCCTTGTCTTCAAACAATTGTGTAAATGAATACACGTTAGATAGTGATGTCAGTAATAGCATACTAGGTAACTGGATGTGTTTGCACAGGGGGCCTTGTTGTGTTAGATCCCAGCATCACACTCAAATCCTACAAATTAACACCTTACTGAGATCAAAGTGTTTTCTTTCTTCAATTAATGGCTTGTAAGGCTGAGCAAACACAACCTCAATGTTGCTTTGGACAGTTCTTGTATTCTTATAAAGGAGTCCTGTCTTCATATCCAGCGTTCTGATTATTCTGAAATTCTACCAATCCTTAACAGGTCCCTTATCAGCTGCTGCTCTGGATCCTTTTAGTTTATCAGTGTCTATGCAAACATGCTACCAATTTAATCATTTTTAACATGTAGGTGCATGATTATAGACTGGTATTTGCATTGTTGATCTCCAGACTTACATTTAACATACATTATATTATAATTTATTTTTAACCTGCCTAACTGCAAGCTGATCCAGAGGAAGGAAAAAAAAATCTGAAGCCTCTCCAATGCCTCAGAGGGGGGAAATTCCTTCCTGACTCCAAATCAGAATAGTCCCTGGATCAACTTGAACTATGAGCTATCTTCCATAACCCTGTATTCCCTCACTTGCTAAAAGCCCTTCTTAAAGCTATCTAATACTATATCAGATTTTCTTCTAAATGGAATGGATGACCACGTGTCAGCTGGAAAGACCTACTGGAAAATAAAGCATTAGAGATTATTATACGATCCCCTTATATATTTATACATAGTTATCATATCACCCCTTGAAGGAGAAGGAAACCCTTTCAGCACAAAACCCCTCCCCCCATAGGCCCCCTCCCTCCTGGATAGCATATTCTAGACGAGGCCTTACCAGTGCTCTGTAAAGTAGAAGAATGACCCCTTCCTGCCCTGAATCAATGCCCCTTTTATTACAGTTCAAGACCTTATTTGCCTTTGATGCTGCTGACTGGCATTGCTTGCTACCGCCAAGTTTATCATCTACAAGGTCCTTTTCTATAATGGATTTGCCTAGTGCAGTCCCATTAAGGTTATAAATTGCTTGGATATTTTTACATCCCAGGTGCATTACTTTACATGTATCAACATTCAAACTCATTTGCCACTTAGCTGCCCAGATTGCCAGTTTGGCAAGATCCTGTTGCAAGTACCACATCCTGGATGAAATTAATTGGCCTGGATAGGTTTGTGTCTTCTGCAAGCACTGATACATTACTTACAGTACCCTCCCTAAGTCATTAATGAACAAAAATAAAAGTGGACCCAATACCGAGCGCTGAGGGACCCAACTAAGAACCTTACTCCAAGCAGAGAATGTACCATTCACAACCACCCTCTATACACTGTACACAAACCTGTAGCTATTTTCCTATCCATGTGCAAATGACTTCATTAATTAGTTTACTGGCCTATAATTGCCAGGCTGAGATTGTAATACCTTTTTTAAATATTGGAATGACATCAGCTTTTCTCCAGTCCATAGGTACCATACCAGATGAAAGCGATTCTGAGAAAATCAGAAATAGGAGTTGGTCTAAAACGGAACTAAGCTCTCTTAGAACCTGGGGGTGTATGCCATCAGGCCCTGGAGCCTTGTTTACATAAAACATTTTTTTTAAGCTTTATGAATCATATCCTGTTTCAATAACTGACTAGATTGAGTTGAGCCATCAACTCAGACTCCTCTATTGTATACACTGAAAAAAAGAACTGATTTAGCACATTTGACTTTTCTGTATCTGTTACAACCATACTGGTACCATTATTTAAAGGAGCAACACCATCAACCAGCATCTTTTTACTATTTATATATTTTAAAAACTTTTGGGGGTTAGTCTTAGCCTCCACCATAATGCACTCTTCATTTCCTTTCTTTGCCTTCCAGATTGCTGATTCACAACATTTATTATAGTGTTTATATTTATTAAATGCAGCTTCTGTCCCACCAAACTTGTCGTTTTTAATGCCGTTCTCTTCTTTCCTATTTACTTTATGTTGCTTCATGTTTTGTACAGATGAGGCATGTACACTTCCTATAGATTCAATAGGTAAAGGAGCCAGGGGCCCCTGGGGTCACAGCCATTACATTTACAAGACTATATTGGACTATATAGGACAGTGATCCCTGTCCAGTAACTCGTGCATGACATGTTGCTCATCAACCCCTTGGATGTTGCTCCCAGTGTCCTCAAAGCAGGTGCTTATTTTTGAATTCCAAGCTTGAAAGCTAATTTCAATTACATACAAACTAAGTATAGTTCCAAGTAAAGACTTTTGCAGGCTTCCAGTCCACATAGGATCTACCAATCAGCTAATCGCAGCCCTTATTTGGCACTCCAAGGGACTTTTTCATGCTTATGTTGCTCCCCAACTCTTTTTACATTTGAATGTGGCTCACAGGTAAAAAAGGCCGGAGAACCCTGATATAGGACAACATAGGTTCCTTACGCATTTCAGTCAGTCTCCAGATCAGAACTATAAGAACAAGGGAGTTCACCAAAAATATCCATATTGATTGCTCTTCAGGCTTGGGTTCCTCCACCCATGGCAGCTCCTCACTAGGGGAACATAGAGAAAATTTTCAAGTATACATATATTCAGTACAATTTTTTAGATAGGAAAAAAAACAAAAGGAAAAGAAAAATGTTAGTTTGTCCTTTAAGAATATATCTTCTCTAGCCGATCCTTTTCCCAATCTCCTTCGTTTCGGGTTGTAAACTGCAATCACGTAGATGGATCAGCGCCTATGGCAAACAGAGAAGCCAGGGGCCAAATATGGTGTAGTATTTCTTAATAAAACTGTTTGGCACCACGTGTGGGGAATATTTTTATTGCCGGCACAATTCCTATCCTGCATACCCATACGCATGGAACCTTGAGAGAACCTTGTTTGAGTGCGATTGAAGCTATCTTTTAAATGTGAGTGTTATTTTTATACATACTAAGTGTTTTATTAAACAGAAGTACGCTATTGGTTTCTCTGTGCTTCTTTCCTCGGAGCTGAATACGAGGGGGAGAGCGGAGGAAACAGGGAAAAGCTATCGTTACATGCAACCCAGGGAGGGGGTCTTGTAAGTAGGCAATTTTTACCGAATTGGTGAAGGAGTCTATAAGTGAAAAGGGATCTCTTGCCTATCAAAGAAAGGAAACACAATCTTTACCGTATTGTTTAATTAGCC
The DNA here is from genome assembly GCA_024363595.1 of Xenopus borealis. Classification (NCBI taxonomy): domain Eukaryota; kingdom Metazoa; phylum Chordata; class Amphibia; order Anura; family Pipidae; genus Xenopus; species Xenopus borealis. The sequence continues at coordinate 2,746,780 of CM044444.1, read as the reverse complement.
CACACGTGGTGCCAAACAGTTTTATTAAGAAATACTACACCATATTTGGCCCCTGGCTTCTCTGTTTGCCATAGGCGCTGATCCATCTACGTGATTTCATGTATACATGCAATAAATTATAAGATGCTGACTGTATAAATCCATATTTATCCATATATATGTATTTATTTATTTATTTATTTATTTATGCAATCTCACAAATTCCATGGAATTAAAAACATTTGGAATTGGACACAAATTGTAGTCAAACTTGTCAGAGATGAGTTTGTAGTTTTCCTTGTACTCATTGTTCAAAAGACATTTGTACCTTTTTCTTTTGGCACAAGTCTGCCATGCCTATTAACGCAGTTTGAAGAGAAGCCCTGACAAATAACTCCAGGTTTTGAACAGACTGAACATGCACAATGGCGCTTGGTCCAAATATCTTGAATGGAAGGAATGGGTTCAGAAGTAAGAAGCTTTAACAAATAGAATCTTTAGTGTATGGACAGCATTTAGCACTTTCCTTGCTAGTGTCCAATTAAGTCAGATGCAGGTACTGATGACAACCGACTCAGTGAACTCTCGAATTATAAACTGTCTGTTCCAGGATACCCATGTGTCCATAAACACAAATGTCTGCGTAATTAATTTATCCTTCTGCACATGTGGTTGCTAGTGATGAGCACTTTTTTCGGCAGGCATGGATTTGTGGCAAAATTCATCTGCAATTTTTTTTGCGAATTGTTTGGCAAAGCACAGATTCTCTCATCATCTCTAATGCTTGCCTTTATAAATGAACCTTACTTTTCTCTATGAACTTTAACCAGAAATTTCTTACAATCAGACAGTAAATGTATCCCTCCCCCTGTGCATTTTTTAATTCACTAAATCACAGATTCAATGACTCCCAAATGCAATGTTAAATAAATTAAAATTAGCAATAAATAAATTGAGTGGTGCCTTCAGAAGAAGTTTTGAGGTTCTGCTTTTGCCAATGTTTCTCTCTACTGATAATCATATAATTGTATTATTTGTAAAGGAAGGGGATAATATGTCATGTATATTATAATTTTATATTTTACAGTACCTACCAAGATTACACATTATTCACATCAACCTGCTCTTCTGTTTTTCAAAAGAATGTACACATTTGGGACCTGTTTTCCAGAATGCTCAGGACCTGGAGTTTTCCTGATAAAAGATCTTTCCCTAATTTGGATCTTCATACCTTAAGTACACTTGAAAATCTTTTAAATATTTAATAAACCCAATCGGCTAGTTTTGTTTCCAATGAGAATTAATTATTTCTTTGCTTTGAATAAGGGTTGATTATATCTTAGTTTGGATCAATACAAGGTATATGTATGGGACCTCTTATACAGAATGCTCGGGACCTGGGGTTTTTTGCATAATTGATCTTTCTGTAATTTTTATCTTCATACATTGTCTACTAGAAAATAATTTAAACATTAAATAACCCCAATAGGCTGGTTTTACTTCCAATAAGGTTTAATTATATCTTAGTTTGGATCAAGTACAAGTTACTGTTTTATTATTACCGAGAAAATGGAAATTGTTTTTAAAAATCTGGATTATTTTATGGTTATGGGGTATATACGAGTCATCCTTTCTGTGATCCGGAACTTTCCAGATAATAGGTTTCCAGATAATGGATCCCATAGTTGTACTCTTTTATTATTACAGAGAAAAGGGAAATCATTTTTAGTTTGTATTATTTGGATAAAATAGAGTTTATGGGAGATTACCTTTCCCTGAATTGGGAGCTTTCTAGATAACAAGTTTCCAGATAATAAATTTGATACCTGTAAACTGAAGGGAAGCCAAACACACAGTAAGAACATAAAAGCTTTTTGCAGATAGGGCTCTGAACCCTGAAATCTAAACATTTTAAAATTCTTGGTGTTTTTTCATCAAATGATCACACTAGTTTTTCTTTCCCAGGAATATATTAGTTGCTTGAATTTGTTCTAATAATTATGTCTCACTCCCACCTTCAAGCAGTCACTATAATTATTCTAAATATCCCCTTTCAGTCCCATCACAGATGGGTGAGTCTGGTGCAGGTATATAAGTAGCAATGGTTTGGTGGTCAGGTAGGGTTCAGAGTTGGGAGTGGACAGGTTATTGGTTTGGAAGATTTAAACAGGTCTAACCTAAATATAAAAAAAATTCTCATTGGAAGAATTTTTTTTACTGAGAACTAAACAGATTTTCAATGATATTTAAATATGTAGACCAAATCATTTGCTAAAATTGTATACCAAATTAAGCATTGTGATTGCAAGACTAATGATTTTTAAAATAGTTTTTCCTGCTCTGATAAGTCTTCCACTCTTTCAGTTCTCTTCATACTCACCAAGTACTCACAGGGATGGCTGTCTATATATATATCACTATGTGTCTGTGCTAACTTGCTCCATATATACATCCCATTATCACCTACTGTGTGTGTAATTCCCCATGATGATTTTACCTTATTTTGTAGGCTTATCTTAACCAACATGTTGCATCCTATTTACCTTCAGTTCTTAGATAGCTGTGCACATGGTAAGCTTTTTATCCCACAGAGCTTACAATGTTTTGTATGATTAGTTAGACGCTACAATGAGCTAAAAAGTGTCAGCATAAAATTCATGGTCAAGATTTGAGAGCACTGCAATAATTCTGCTCCAAATTCATCAAAATCAGTTTAAAGAATGTAAATTCCCTACAACAATTGACATCTATAGATTCAAGCACTAAGATAAATTTTCTTGCAAACTATGGCAGTGTATCGAACGTTTCGGTTCCCTCAGGGAAAACCTGGTGCAGTAAAAATGCTCTGGTCCACCTCCTGTTAACTGTGAGTGAGGAAAAGAACATATGTGGTACTTTTACAGGAATATTGGCATCTAATATATTTGTATCAGGGCCAGAACTAGAGGTGGGCAGAAGAGGCATGTGTCTAGAGTTCAACAAAGTGGAGGCATCTAGCAAATAATTCTTCTTTTGCCTAACCCTGGTCTGGACGTTTGTTCCTCTGTGCATGCTCTACCCCCTGTGTATTGTCACATATCATGTGCTGGAGGGTGGGGGAACTAAGTGGCTTTCCGATCTGGCCCAGGTCTAATTTAAATTTTATTTTGCATCAGAAGAGCAAAATGTTTACACTTCCAATAACATACCCAACTGTCAACTTCAATATCAACAGTAATTAAATGTGAGCACACCTCCATATTTCATGATTCAATATATACATTTATTTCTTTCCAGGCACCTCTCAATCGAAATTGCAACCATATTGCTTCTGCAGACAGCCCTAGAGTTCTTGAGTTGCACAAGGCTTTCCATGAGAGGTGTCCTTATACCCTTACAACATGTCTTATTCGATCACAACAGCTTGTATTTTAGCATAAGTGTGGATAAAATGGATTAAAAGCCATTTATTTTAATTATCAGGACATGCATCATCCCAAAACCATCCATCCAGTATCATGCACAGTGACATCCATTCTCTAGCAAGGTCAACCATCTGATATGCATCAGTAATCTATCACTTCAAAAGGAGAATCAGGACATTAAATTGGAAGAATTCACATCTGTTTTCCACTTCTTGATTAGCTTGGTCAAAACTCAGATAAAGGATTATCTTGAGATTATCCCCATATGCCAAAATCACACAGTACAACAGTAGCAGAACCCAAAAGCTCTTTGTCACATCAAATAACCTGGCGTTATCTCTTGAAGTCATGGAAAACAAAGGATGGACTCATATCTTCACACTTGCTGGTGATTAATCATTAGGTGAGCTACAGACTTTGCTTTGCCTCTGTTTCTTGGCTTGTATTTCATCTGTTGTGCATTTTCTTTCTTTTGTCATCTTCTGCATATCTCTTTTCTCACTATTTGACTTTTAGACTGGGGTCACACAGGTGACTTTCCCAAGGAGCTTTGTTATTGTACAATACTATTGTATTGTCCTGGTTAGGTAGTCTGAAAGAGTATCTTGTGAATGCAGTGACCACTAGCTTCCCAAGACATTTAGGGCAATGGCACATGAGATGTTTTGTCGATTCCCAAAGTTGCGTTGCAAGAAAACTCTGAGATATGTCATAGTTTGATATATGATAGATACTGCAATCAAGGTGGATCTCTTCATGGTTTTGTAACAAGCAACTAGATGGATCTAAATTTGTTTTGGTGAATGTAAACCTATTGCCCTTGCAAAGCATTGCATATTCAACAACACAGATACTTGAGTATGATAAATGATTGGCTATTAAATAGGAATAAGCTTTACAATAAGTAGGTAGAGTCATAATAAAAAAGGGTAAAGGCTTTAAGGTATTGGTAACTTAATATTATATTATAGCCATGCTGTTGTTCCTTTTTCTATCTCTTAATTTGATTATTAATACTGTTAGTTAAAAATAGTTTCTTTTAGTGATGTGTGTGCTGGCCCGACAACCATGGTTGGGTTTGGGCTGACTCCTGCACCCCTTCTGCAGGTCTTGGATGTGCTCAGGTTGAACTCTTCTTTCTGCTCTTCCCACCTTGGACTTTTCTGTTCTGGCTGTTTCTAGTTATAGGTGTGTGCCTGACCCACCCCTTTTTGTGATGTCACAGATGGACAATTCAGGCATGGGCCTGTAAATAGAAGTGCACGATGGGTTGGGGTCAGATGCAGATCAAGAGCAGGCAGGCTTTTCCAACCCATACATCACCAATTATGGCCACTGCCACTCATATGAATAATCACATATTGATAATGTTGCTTAGAATAAACTATGCCAGTAGGTTTCTTGAATTGAAATAAATCATATATATATTTCATATTTGAAAACCTTATATAGCGCATGGGTTTTTATGAAAGGAAAATGAGAGATTTAATTGCTTATAAGCATAAGACAGGAGCATTCTTTAGTCAGTGACCTGGAAATTGTCTGTGGACTGCTTCTCATCCATCTTTCAGCAGAGAAAGGCCATTCCCAGCTGTCTTATCTGCAACTTTAAGTGGTAACAATTAGATACAGTATGGGTATTAATCCTAGGTTCAAGAGTGCACTCATTGGAATAAAGAGATATCTCTCACCTTCAAATGCTTAGGATTTAGCAAAAGTAAAAGCATCATTTATCTGCAAAGTGATGGGAGCCAGAACTGAACTTTGACAAAGGCCCCGATTGTGAGGTCTTCTTTATCTTAGAGATCCCTGATTAGACAGGGTTTTTTTGATTCAATGGATAGAAGACCAATACTGAAACCTTTCTGGGAAAGTAAGCAGAGCCTGGGTTATTTTTATGCATATTCTTTATTTGTTTATCGCCAGTATTTTCTACACTGCTTTTAAAGAGAATCTTACAGTGTCCATGAAGCTTTTTATACTCATGAGCCACATTCACATGTAAAAAGTTGGAGGGCAACAAAGCTGAAAAATTCCTGGAGGAATAGCACAATAGCACAAATGTGCTATGACTGGCTATTAGGTACCCCTACATGGACTTCTGTTTTTAATGAAACAAAAACTTGACTCCAAGACTGGAGTTCAAAAATAATCACCTGCCTTGGGGACACTGGGAGCAACATTCTAGCAGCTGGAGAGCAACACTGGTTGGGGATCACTGGTCTTAAGGCTCTATTACATTCATGCTCACTATGGGCAATGTACAGTACCTGGTTGTTTATTTTTGGAGTTTAGAAGAAACCCATACACATAAGGGGTTATTTATTAAAGTCCAATTTTTTCTGGTCAAACTTTTAGGGGGTTATTTATCAAGCTTGGAATTTATCTCAGTATTTTATTTTAGAAACTCTGAGCAAATCAGGGCTAGTTTTTAGGCTTATTTATTTATCACATTTTCCAGAAAAACTTCTTTTCAGAAAAAACTCTAGAGTTTCAAGAGAAATTCGTGAAATGGTGAAAAATTCGTGAAATGCCAGCAGGTCTTGCCAGGTGAAATTTTGCTGCTGTATCGTGAGGCGAGGCAATTTGGAGCGATTTTAAAAATCGCGCCGCTCCGTGTGAATACGCGCCGGCGTTTTCAAGCAACGCCGGTGCGCTTGGGTACTTCGCTATTCGGGGAGGTTCGGGGGCTACAAGTCGCGGGGAGAAGTCGCCAGGCGACAAAATGCCCCCGAATCTCCCCGTCTGGCCTTAGCCTTAAAGCTTTTGTTCACTGGGTGTAAATCTGGTGCTCCTATTGAAGCAACCTGCTAAGGGAACCTTGAAGTTATTGCCAAGTCCAAACAAATCCACTATTCCCCGGTCATTTAATATTACTGCCCTTGCTTTCAGTGGCCTTGATAATATACATATGTATGATTTGTGCCCAACACTGTAAATCCAGCACCAGAGTTCCTCTAAGCCATAGATGCAGTTCTACACCATTTAACAGAATAAGAATGCCTGACACAGTGGAGCTGTGTTTGAACCTGGCAACCACAACAGCATTCGAACAGCATTAGTGTGAGGCTTTTTGCACAAGTCGGTTGGGTTTATTGAAGTAACCTACTGTAGGAACTCTTAAGCTATTGCCAAGTTTATGGTGAGCCTGCTCCATGGTTCCACTTTGCACCATTCAACAGAAAAGGTGGGAGGAACACAATGGAGCTTAGCTCAAATTCCTTTAATGAATCTTACCAATAAGCACAATTTTTGAGTCCTTTTAGTGAGATCACATTGCACTTGTGGCCATAATTGAGACCTTGAAAGACCATGAAGTTGACAAACCTTCTCACTGAGCCATGGAGGTGATGCAGACAAAGCTGGGGCATGAAATCTGTATATATTAGAGAATAATGCTGCTAGAAAGCCCATCATTAGATGAATAGATCTTTAAAAAATGTTGAATTCCGATGTTGTCCAGTATGTCCATGAAGATTACTTTTCCATGACCACATAGAAGTGTCAGCAGAGCTTGCTGGGGGTGTCAAAAGAATAATGAATTCCATGAGAGCAAATTCCACTCCACAAAGTGTATATTCACCTAATTAAGAATGGTTTGCATTGCACTTCGTGTTGAAAAGACATTTCCACATCTTCCAGTTCTACCCTGCGTGGCACTTCGGAGAATTCGCTTCAGGCTACTTAAGTTGATGTAGAACCAGAAAGAACAGATAAACAAACATTGCATCATTGTTTCCAACATAATCAACCAAGGCTCTCACATCTGCATTACCGTTAATAGTGGGGGAAAAATTATATAGGACAAATTCAGTTCATCTATCCTGCTTTGTGAAACCAGAAGTGACAAATTGTCAAATTACTGCACATGGGTTTTTTTCTTATTAAACGTCTCAGCAATGTGCATGGGGGGGGGGGCACTCAAAAGGATCCACAGGAACAAAAAAATGTAGTTTTATTAGTCAAAATTTAAAATTTATGTCCATCACCATCAACCCTACATGTTTTGTACCCTTTAGGGTACTTAATCAGGGGCTTAGTTATAACCACAAGGGTAGTGCACAAAAGTACAAAGTTGGACAAAATGTCTCCTTGTTTTTTTACCCACAATGCAGTGTTTTTATTATAATTTAAGTGCATTGGCCACCACCAGGGTGAGATGTGCCCGACACAAAGCTCCATAATTAATAGACGCCATTGCACACCATAGGCAACAGAAAATGGGAAAGAATATCTCGGTTAGCGATGCGTGAAATGTTTCGTAAGGTATTGAATCATCAAATATTTTTGCGAAACCTAAAAATTGTGCTGTGAAACACCCACACTAGTCTCTGATGTATTCTGCACAAATAAAGTTGCAGCGCAAAAGGGACTTGCCATGGAAATAGGGCTTCCTTTTGGTTGGGGTCGCCAAATGAGTGGATCTTTCCCCGATATGCCCACCAATGGTAGGCACGGCACCAATGGGTCATGGAACCTCATCAACTATCCAATGCGATCCTCTATTGCAGCAAAACTTAAATCTGCTCGATTGATATCCAGCTGATTTTTGGCCATCAATTGGGGAGACCCATTGGACGCCCATACCGCAGCATCCCACCCTTGGAATTCTTGAAGTTTGGTAAGTTAGTAAGTATGCTGCTATGGTGGCTGGGGTATCGAGGCAGTAGTCCCCTATCTGTGGAGTGTGTTGCTGCCTCTCTGGGTAAGG